>NNCF01129567.1:92780-128336 GCA_002313205.1 Laupala kohalensis
TTCAGGAGGGTTTTTAGTGGGTATGGCTGAGTCATTCGGCGAGTCCCACACGCGGGGAGAGTCATGTTGGCTCTCCCTAGTGCGTAACTGCATTTTCCCTACCTGTATAAGTTTTAAGGGCTCTAATGACCTTTGATGTTGACGAGCCCTAAAGCCCCAAAAAAAAAAAAAAAAAAAGGATCAACGTAGCCCCTACGTGGACATTAATTCTGTCGCATTCTTTTGATAGTCTGAGAATAAAAGAAAGTTCCTTAACAAAGTTAATATGAGATAACTTTCGGTCAGATAAAAATGGCGATGAACCGGGAATCAAACCTGGGACTTTTCAACCCAGACCTAAATCCGCAACTGTTTATCTTTTCAACCCAGACCTAAACCCCGGAAGACCTGAGACACATCCCCTTGCAGGAGAGAAGTCCGGGTTGAAACTGTACAGTTGTGAAAGGCAAACGGGTGGTATAGTGGTTAACACCCCTGCAAACAATGCAGCAGTCTTGGGTTCGATTCCCGGCTCGTCGCCATTGTGGCCTGACCAAAGGTCCACACGTAGAGTACATGGAAGAAATACGTGCTTAATGTGAGACATTTTCCAGGTTGGATGGAAAGCACCATCAATCATCTGTGAATGTCATTGGGGATGCTGCAGCCATCGTTTGTGAAGATGACCGTCGGGTTCAGTATCCCACCTCTTTTCGTACTGAAGTGGCCGCTTTTGCTGCCAAATTTTCCCAGATGGCTGCGGTGCGTACTTTCCATGTGTCCAGGAAACGTGTGTTTGAATGGCTACGAGCCTATCAGGGTAACTCTTCTGACAGTAAGTGAACTTGAAATATTTATAATAAAGAATACCATATTTCCCCTGAATATCTCCCCTGTCCCCGCCACCCAAATCTAATTGCTCATTCAAAATTGCATGTGAAATGGATGCCTATGATAAGTATAAATGAAGGATTTTAAAATGAAAACCTAACTGTTCAACTTCCCCTCTTGACGTCTTCAGATCCACAGGGACTTTGGCTCTACTTTGAATTCTCGTGTCACTGCTTTATTTCCATGTGCCTCTTTATTGCCTGAGAGCACAACAATGGAGAACTCTCAGTTTGAAGTGAACCTCAAAGCATCTTCGTTCGGGAAAATGTGGGGAAAAAATATATATACTGCATCTGAAATCTGCATACATTAGGGACGACTATGCCAATGTAATCCGAGATAATTGCCCAAAAATCTGCAGGGGGACTACATTTGGAGATTAGGACAGGAAACCTGATTGTTCAAAGTTTTGAAGGAGAAAACGTGTCAAGCGAACACAAGCCGTAGACGTAACATCAAGCAATCTTTTTTAACATAATTTAAAGATAATACTGATTTAAAAAAATAAACTGTACAAAATGTGCAGAAAAGTTACTTTTATTGGATTTGTTTCATGTTACGTCTAATGTAAGCAGATTTCAGATGCAGTAAGCATTTTAGCCTGAATTTAGAATACATATTGATTATTTAATCTGCTACTTTGACTTTTGTTTGTAGAGAACGTTTGTGAAATTCCTGGTTCAGGGAGGTCAGTTACTGATCCTGAAGTTGATAGACAAGTCTGGCAGTGGTATTGTGACAGTCGAGACAGAAAGCTGGGTGATGGACATCTTCCGACCAGTAAAGAGGTGTGTGCGATTCATTTGTCTCATTTTTTCTCACTTATCGTCTTTGAAATAGTTATCATCGCTAAGCTCTCAAATGCTGCTTAAACATATCTTAAATTAGTACTACTTCTCCTGCTAAAAGCCTAACTACTACGTGTTTTTCTAAATTAACTGGTGCTATGTATTGCAATATACGACTTGTTATTCATTCTCTCCGATAATAATCAAACACATTTATTGGAATAGTCTCCTTTTCACTAATAACTTAATATAGTTCCTCAAAAATGACAAAGTGAAACTATTTGCTATCAACAGAGAAAAAAAAAAAAATCCTAAATCATTGTGGGGTTAGTGTATTTAAAGTGTTTATCATGTAATGAATGCTGGTAATGCATCATATTTAAAACTCTTTATTTCTGTTTCATTGATTTCATTAATTTAAGGGAACGATATGTCTGCATTTTTTGTGTGCATCATCTGGAATTAGTATTTTGAATTTGAATTTCGAATTTTATTAACCTTGTATAATATAAAAGTGTAGTATATAACTATAACTACAGCATTCCTGCAGAGATGTATAAAAAAAGTCAGAGTGAAGGCAGGTAATTTTTAACCCAATAACTTAGAGTAAGACTACAGTGTATTAAAACAATACATGATATGAGGAAAGTTTACAATTAACAACAAATTAGGAATTTATCGTATAAATAAAGCAATAAGCAAACACAACTGGATCATTCTGTACGTTTGATTTTTTAGTATGTAGTCATGCTGCTATTTTATTCTCAATCAACTTTTTATCACACGTCAATTCTTTCAAAGTAATTTCTAGGTAATTTATAAAAATTTAAATATGCTGCAACAAAGTGATTGTTACTATTAACAGTAGATTTTTTTATCACTATTGTACTTATAAGAACGTTGGGTTAATTATTTGATTTCATGATGAATCTTAATGATCTCATCACTGATGTGGATGTTTGCTCAAGTGCAGGTGCGTGCCCATGCAGCCTCGTTGTACGCCAAGCGAGGACTTTCGTCCCGAGTAAGTTGTTCCTACGGCTGGTTCCGGCGCTGGTGTGAGCGCTTCGGTGTGCGCTTGCGTTACTCCACCGATGACGAGCTCTTGGCGTGGGCCCTGGCTCAACTGGACTGCAACCGTGCACTCTCTCACGCGTCGCTCCAAGAACAAGCGAGGCTCCTGTGGCGAGTGCGGAGACCGGATTTCAAGGTGCTGCTACACTGCCTTTAAATGTCTCCAAATATCTGGTGCTGGGAAGTCACGTATCCTTGCCTAAAATAGGGAATGGCACATGACTGCCTAGCAAATTACCAAGTCCTACGCATTCAAATTATATCCAAATAAGTATTTATAGGATTCACGAAAACTACCATTTGCTTTAAGAAGAAATATTACTTAATGACCCAACAAACCAAGACACAAAGTAATGTTCATTCTTCACACTCGATGCAGAAACAACAGATTAGTGCCTCAAGAACAAGTGAATTCAATTGATGGACGATATTGCCAATAGATTTAAATCTAAAGACGTACAAAAGTACTGCCAACATAATGTGAGGTGCATTGGTGGATCTGGATCGTAATTGAGGGTGCGGGGGCTAAACGGGGAGCATTTTTGTTTAAAAATTACGGTTTTACAACACAAATTTTATAAATATTACCTTTGAATAAAATGCATCAATTAGATAATTAACAATGAACAATCTGGTATTATTAATAACAATTATTTATTAAAGTTATTAATATGGTATTTTTAATCTAGTGTCATTAATTCAGGTAATCTGGTATTTTTAATTATATTATTCTGGTATTATTAATAACAATTATATTATTAATAACAATTATAAATAATAACAAATAATAATGTGGTAACACTTTTACAAAGTATGTCATTTATCAACTTCAATTTTATATGTTAAGAGTTCAGGTGCAATGGTGGTGGTGGTGGTGTGTGTGTGTGTGTGTGTGTGCGTGTGTGCGTGTGTGCGTGTGTGCGTGTGTGCGTGTGTGCGTGTGCTGTGGGCGCGCGTGCGTGTGCGCGCGTGCGTGTGCGCGCGCTAATCGTTAATGTGTATTTTCTCTTAAAAAGCAAAGAAACTTGACTTGGAGAGGGAGTGTACGGACCTGACCTTCTCTGGTGTTGCATAGTTATGCCTTAAAACTTTATATTGCTCAATAAATCCTAGGGAATTGACAATTATTGAAGTACGTCTAGACAAAAAAGAAATTGGTGTGATTTGTACGACTTCAGAATTGAATGTTTTGTTTTCTGTTGTGTAGTTATTTTATTTATATATTTCAAAAATATATGAAAAACGTTCGTCAATTTTTTTAATTTTTTAGAATGAGAAAGAAAGTCATGAGGGATGGATGTTAACTTTCAAACAATGAAATGTTAATTTTAATAAGTTAACTTACCTATAATAACAACAACTTATATTTGTAAGACTGAGAAAATATTCTTAAGGAAAAGAAAATAACTTGAGTGTGACTTGCGCGTGTCGTTGCTCAGGCGTCCCCTGGATGGGCGATTCGCTTCTGCAAGCGTTATCCCAAACTGCTGCAAGCCATGCCCGCCGTCAACACTCCGTTGCCCGAACCCTTGCGTCCATTGGTGGACTACTTCAGGAACTCGGTTCAAGACCTCGTCCGCCTGCACTCGTTGTCTCCTCCTGCCGTGGGGAACATGGATGAGCTGCCTCTGGGATTCTCTGCTCCTCCTGCAGGTACGGGATGCCTCGTTCGGCACTTCGTTAGAATTAAATCACTAAAATATTTGAAATCGGCATAAATAAACAGAGAAAGGCATTTGCACTTGTTGAGAGATCAGCTTGGAAAACGTTCCTCACAGGTTGCCATTTAAATGAAATAATTACAGTTATAATTTGTGGTGTAGTACATTGCGTCGTAAGGACAAGAAATTTATTTTTAAATTACGAAAATGATGAAAGTTTGCTTTCATTTGTAGCAAACATACCATAATATTTTTAAGACCACTTTTATCTCTAGGTCACTGTACATTTCAGTCAGATGTTTCACATTTTCCTTCGAGGTGAGATGAGGCATGATCCACGAACCCATTGGGCTCGACCAGTTCGAGTTAAACTCAAGTTAAAAGCGAGTTCCAGAATATTGTTTATGCTCTACTGTGAACTGACAGAAAGAAATTAAATAATGTTTTTTCATTGTTATAAAAAATAACAATAAAAATAAAGAAAAGTATTATACTTTGTAGTCGACGCACCAGGAGAAACATTTCCAAAGCGAAACAATGCGTTCATTAGATGTGTAAAACGCAGAAACGTATGGGAACAAAATTTACGCACTTGGGAGGTACTATAAAAAATGCCGCTAGGCATCCTTAGTTTGTTAATTGTTTAATAATACTGTTTTGTTTGCTTTAACAACACAAGAATCTTGCATTGCTCCTGCTGAGGAGAAAAGACCCCTGTGCGTCTAAAAACAACCACTTAATAAAATTCTTCTAAAATAAATGTAACATGTTTTTGAAAGTCCTGTAAACTATCTTCTTACACTCTTTAATACAATTACTTTTACAGCACTCGGCGTAACACTGAGAGTTAACTTGTAAATAAATTTAGCACAATATGTGTTAGTTCAAGAATACAAGAAATATCAAGCAATTACTCATCACACTATTAGTAAGACTCCTTTATCCGTGCTAACACACTTTTATTCTTTTTTTCTTTTTTTTTTACCCCTTAGTTCCTTCAATTCAATGGGTAACTTGTTAAAAATTTTCACAGCAAGGGTTTTAATTTTATTTTATTATTTAATTATATATTGTATTAATAAATATTGTCAATATATGTGTTTAGTATTCAGTATTTGTTTCTAAATTGAACTAGCATTGTTGTCAGTTTTTTTTTCTTTTCATTGAATGTTTTTTTATGGATTATTATTATTATTATTATTATTTTTTCTTCAACTGATAAGGACCAGAACAGTCTGTTTAGTGAAATCACACAAATATATTTGTTCTAGAAGAAGAGAATAATTTGGAATGTTTTGTAACACCATAATTTTAAAATTGTAATTGTAATCTTAACTAATAAAGTTTTCATTTTTAGGACTTTCTGCGTAATTCATATAATGTGTTTCATTCCATTCTTTTTTTTAATTTTTTTTTTAGGATTAACTTTTGTGTATGAGTCATTTAAACGGTCTGGTAGTTTTAGTTATCGTTAACCTTCTTTAAATCACTAGAACCTTTCTGCACACATTACTGTTGCATGACAAATCCTACTGCATTGAAAGTTTCTTATTCTGCCTTCTTCCCCAGGTGCCCCAAAGCGTCGACTCCTCTTACGGAAACCCGGGATGGACTCCTGTCACGCCACCATTGTCTTGTGTTGCTTAGCTGACGGCTCTCTGCTTCCTACTATGCTCATTCTCAAGGCAGGTGCAAAGATTCACTGTGAGGATTTTAAATGATCTGTTGGGTCTCGTAGGGTGTTAAAATAAAAGAATAAAATCTGTCTCGATGCTCATGGTGTGTGAGAGCATGCGTGTGTACTTAATTTAGCATGGCCAACATCAAAACAATTTAGAACTATTGACTGTACAGATAATAAACGGCCCTGATGATCAATGAGCAATTAACCTTCGTTGTTTGCACGCTGTAGTGTCAGTATTATAGAAGTGGGTTGAGGTGATGGGTGAAGATGGGTGACAGTAATGTAAGCTGAAGACTTAAAATTTGCCAAAATTCTCATTTATGGTGATGATGCAAAACTTTCCTGTTATAAATTCAGCTCTTGACGCATATAAATAGCTCTTGACGCATCTAGAACTAATAATTGTTGATTGTAAGTTTTTAGACAAAGTTGATTTTGTCGATGATCTTGGGGATATTTTTGAGAGTTTGTTTGAACGTAAAAAGCATATTGACCTAACGTTCTCAAAGGCTTTTAATTCTCTTGGCTTTGTTGTGAGATCTACATGTGAATTCTCAAAGATTGACTCAATCGTTTATCTCTATCAAACTTTTTTTTAAAATCAAGGTTGATTTAAGTGTTTGTTCTCTAATGTGGTCTCCGTATTATCAGATTGCTATAAGCTTTAATTAAGCTTCAGCATAAATTTCTAAGGTATATTTCTTATAAGTTTGGTAGACCCACGCTGTATTAGGAGCGTTATTATTCTGGTGTTTCATTATCAATTTACATCTGTTAAATCAATTCACAATTATAATGACATACTATTTGTTAGACAGGTTTTATTTAGAAATATTAATATTCCCAGAGGATGCATTAAATCTTTTTCAATTTAGATTTTTAACTTACAATCTCTAAAAGGGAACAGAGAATGTTTTTTTAATAGAAAATTCTTCCACAAGTAATGCAATTTTTTATGGAACAAAAAGTTGACCAAGGAGACTGGAACAATATTGCTTCAAATTTAAATTCAGTTTAATCTTACTACTTTTAAGTGTTTGTTAAAGTTATCTCCTGCCACTTATTATTAATAGTTTATTTACTGTGTGCAACTATTGAGTTTGTATCTTGGTAGAGATCCCATTTCCATCTGAAGAGTTGAAGATGAATAAAATTGTCCAGATGTACTGCCATCTAGTGGATTTCATGTGAAGCACACGGTTTAAGTTATATTTTACTACTGCCCCACGTGTTCGTTCAGTGAACTTGTCACAGGTTTTAACCAGGATGCCGATTTAGGAGGAATACGACGACAATGGTGTTGCCGACTCCTCCAGAATGCATCTTGCGTTTCATCAATGACCGAGGGACTTCCAAGAGCTTGCCGCCTATTCAGGAAAGCTTTCCTGCATACGAAATTGTGCTGGCTTTTGGCGCTGAAATTACCTAAGGCTCCAGTTAACGTTATCACGGATTGACTTAATGTAATGAAACAGACATAAAATTAATGGAAATACCAGTATCTCCAAATTTTACTTGGCCTAAAAAACCCAAATCACCTTTTATTTTTTTCATGAAAAATGCGAGCTTTTTCTGTATTCTAAACTATATCTTATCTGTGTACAATTATTTTGTATGACCTGATATTTTTAATATTTTTTTTGTAAGAGCCGTAAATTATTTACTAACATCTAATTATTGAAATAGATTTATCAGAATTGGTTTTAAGAGATTTAGAGAAAGTAGATTGCTAAAATCTGATTTTACTCAAGATATCAAATTATACAAGAGATATATGGACTACATATATCTCTTGTATAATTTGCATTGTACCACAAAACTAAATTCTACACACGATAGATGTTTTTAATTGTAGACAGTTTTCTCTAAATTAATAGTCAATTTGTTTTTCCTGAACCGCTTAGAGATGAGACTCAACTTATCATTCATAGATTGTTCTGCCAATGTCCAATTTTTACTAAGAACCAGGGTATTGTCCGCATAAGCTACGATACCAGATACAATCTTTAATAAATCATTTATATAAATAATAAACAATAAAGGACCAAGTACAGATATTTGTTTCCTATATATTTAATTTTTTGTCAAAATCTTATGTTATTCTATATATTTTTTATTTATTCTATAACAGCACTGATGATGGCTGCCATGCATCCGAATAGGCTTATGAATTAAAAAATCAATTGGATAGTATGACTACGTATTCTTTATACAATACTGTGAATACTACCAACACCGAACCTCGTTATACAATAATTATGATGAAATTCTTAAATGCTTTTCAGGGAATTGGAGTTCGACAATGACTCTGACGGCTTTGATTCAGATGACGATATGAATTACGAGTCTATTGGAATAGAACTATATGACCAATGTAGTGGTTCTGATCAGTCAGTCAGGAATCATTTTTGTCTATTTTTGTATTGTCTTCAGAAAACACGAAAGCGAATAAAATTATTTTTACTGATTATTTTAATATCAATTTAAAATTTTAAAAAATTAATCTTTGCCCTCTTATTTTTAAATGAAAACAAGATTGAAAACTTTAATTTGTGCATTATTTTCTATTACTTGTATACATTTCAAACGATCATCAACTTATTTTCTTTTAGATATTTTTCTGGTTACTTTTAAATAAAGAAGTTTTTCCTTATTTTGTTTCTGTTTTTCTGAATTAATCTTGCCCATGTTTGGTGAAAACCTCTGGAAATCGTTGAAAAATGTTGGGCATTCCAAATGTCACGGAAAGAGGCACGCACAGTGCAGGGTTAAATGTCAATGACATCACCATTTACTGGGACATTAATTGTGAATGACGCAGATCGTGTCGTGATCCGCAAACTGACTTCCATCCACCTCTACTGGGTTGGAGTTAGGGAGATGTCTCGAGAACGGAAATACCGGTCGTGGGCAGGTGAGCAGAAGGCAACGTTGTTCGTTGCGTGGAGATAGACGACCTAGTTTCTCGGGTGGGGGACGCACGGTGTGACGGGGAGGAGAGAGATTAGGAATACAACAAGAGCGATCCTTAACTACATTGCCTCAGGTCACACAAAATCGGCACAAGAAATCGTATCCTGCGAGACTTCTATGTATATAGAAATTCAACGGTGCAACCCACCTCAAATTGCAATACAAAATATTCACTTTATTTTTATTTGTAAAAAAGCAAACCTCTCCTGTCTTCTCTCGTTAGGACGGTGTAGATTGCCTCGACACCCCCCAGAACATCGTTGTGGTGCAGCAAGAGAGAGGAATGATGGATCTGACTTGTATGCTGAAATGGCTCGATTTGATTTGGTTTCGGTGAGTACCTGTATTTGTAAAATGAAAGGAATGTATTTGTATTTGGTGTTATGATGTTGTAGACAATTGAATGCCCTTTTGTGTTATGATGTTGTAGACACTCTCCGAAGAAGACCCTCTTGGTAGCCGACAGATTCGATCCTCATTGTGCCCCTGAAGTGACATCCAAGTTTGACGACGGCTCCACTGACGGTGGATGGTTGATGCACGTCCCTGCCGGCTGCAGTTCGAAGCTTCAGCCCCTCGACATTTCTGTCAGGCACTCTTTCCAGGCGAGTAATTCTGTCAATTGCTCTCAAATAAGTCTCAAATTATAAATTTTACATGAGTTTTACAATTTTTTTACATGATTAATTCATTGTAATACATCCTTAGTACATATACGTATTTTATATACCTATTCCATTAATGTTAATTAATGTAGCAATATTGAAATTGAAATTTATTTGGTTCAGTTATTTACAAAATATGTACAAAAATTGTTTACAAAAAGCTTTACAAAAACATTACAAAAACTTGTACATTAGTTTCATTTATTACTTATGATACGTTAGTGTTTTTACATATTATTGAATTAATAAATTCTCAATAAACATTTTGAGATTATTTATTTGTAAGAAAGAAACACTGTAAGCTCTCAGGAGAGTTTTTTATAAGTTTTATTTTATATTATTCCTTCTACTACTACTACTTCTTACTAAAGACATTTTTTTAAAAATCTTATATGAAATACTAGTTTTTATTTTTATTCTTTATTCTATTTATATATCTAATAACCAAGTTTTCAATTGTTTCTTAAAATTGATTCTAATTAAACTAATGGAAATAAAAACATTAAAATTAATAATAATAATGTTTTACATTACTTACACAACTATTACATAACTTATACATAGTTATTACATACCTTTATAATATATACCTTTCACATAGTTATTACATTATTAATATATCTATGTCATCTTTGGTACAGTTTTGTTACAATATTTTCTCTATACATTTAAAATAATTTATTTATATTAATCTTTAATCTTCAACAGCCAATTTTTAAATTCTTTTTTGAATATGTATTTTGAATTTAATTCTATTATGTTATCTGGTAGTTTATTTACTAATTTTGGTATTTTGCTATTTCTATTTTTCTTTTGCCGTATCTATTGAAGTACTGTGGGATATTAAAATTATATTTTTTCCGTGTTTTGTATTTATGTTCATGTTTTTCTAGAATATTTCAGTTGAATCTATAATTTGTTAACAAATTAAATTCCATAAAAAGTTCTTTATATTTAGAATTTTCTCATTAAAATACATTATGTTCTTATTATAATAATTCTTTTCACTGAAACTTTTAAGTGTTTTATTTTGAATATTTTTCCAAATTTTTTTGTGGGTGTTAGATGTAGAACCCCTTATGGTAATTCCCTATCATAATACAGAGTCAAATAAAGCATAATAAATAGTTTTTAATATATAATTAGGTGTAATATTTTTAATATTCCACATTCTCCATAAACAAGTTGTAAGTTTTTTTGTAATGTATGAAGTATGATCTTTCCATAAAAAGTTTTTATCTATAATAACTCCTAAGTATTTAAGATTACTTACTAATTGTACACTGTCTGTACATAATATACAATTTTGGAAGTTATTGTGAAATTTTATTCTCGACTCTTCTCTTTTAGTGAAATGTATTAATTTTGTCTGGCTTTTTCTTCATCTTCATTAAAGGAAATTATAATATTGTCATCTGCATAGATGAGGAATTTACATTTGTTGTCACTTCCTTAAATAATGTAAAGGAGTGGGGCCAAGTAACTGCCTTGAGGAATACCTTTGTCTAAATTGATGCTGTCACTATAAATATTTTCTATTTTAACTTTATATGATCTATTACTTAAGTAAATTTGAAATAATTTTAAAGTATTTTCTCTAACTCCAATTTTTTCTAATGTTTCCCCTAATTTGTTATGATCAATAACATTATATGCCTTAAACATGTCTATTGATAACATTAAAATATGTTCACATTTATCCAATTTATTATTTATTAAATTTGCAATATTTTCTAAAAGCTTTTCTGTACTTTTGTTTTTTTGATATGCGAACTGTTCATTAATAATAATTTTATATTTATCAATATATATTTTTCAAACATTTTACCTATAGAGTTCAATATTGATATCGGTCTATAATTATTATAATCAAGGAAAGAGCCTCCTTTATTGCTGGGTCTTATTATTGCTTGTTTTAAGTTCTCTGGAAATGTTCCTTCTTCAATGCTTTTGTTAATAATAAAGGTTATAAGATGAATTAAAATTTTATGATTTTCTTTTGTGAGTACAATTTTTATGTTATCTAACCCTGGTGCTTTATTGTTGTCCATGTTTAGAACTAACTTCCTTATTTCATCTTCATCCGTTTTTGGCAAATAGAAAGAATTCGCTACTGATTTTTTTTTTTTTTGGCCTAAAAGTTTCTATTTTACATGTATGTACAATTTTGTCAACTTGATTCTTAAAGTTGTATGCAAAGTTATTACTTATATTGTTAATGCTATCTGTTTTTCCTATTTTTTCAATAATAATTTTATCTATAGATTCTTCTCCTCTACCCAATAGTTCATTAATTGTCTGCCAAATTTTTTTAGCATTGAATTTATAAAAATCAAACTGTTCATAGAAATAGTCTTTTTTGTTTAATTAATTGAGCATTAATCTCATTTCTTAATTTTCTATATTCTGCTCTTAGTAGATTTTTACTTTTTATGTTTGATGGACGCTTGTTTTTCCATTTTTTAAATGTAATATCTCTTTTTGACATCAGTTTTCTCAAGTCTTCATTCATCCATGGTTTTATGTTTCCATTTGTTTCACTGACAGATTGATTAAATTTATCATAAATTGCTTTATAAATAACTTATGCTTCTTTTTCCTTCAACCCCCCAGGGGACTTACATCTAGTAAGTACGTGTTTGGCAAACACGGTGCCCCGAGCTGAGTCTGGCATTACTTCCACTTACTTGTGTGAGGCTACTTCCTTTCTCCTTTCTGACCTCCCTTGGTCACCTCTTTTTGTTCTTTTCGATCCCGACGCCATTAGGGCTAGGGTATCTTTCATTTTCCTCATTTCTGTCGCCCCACCCACATTTTTTTCCCTCAATGTTTTGATGTATGTTTTGAGATATGTTTTGGTATGTTGTAATTCAGGAGGGTTTTTAGTGGATATGATTGAGTCATTCGGCGAGTCACACATGCGGGGAGAGTCATGTTGGCCCTCCTTAGTGTGTAACTGCATTTTCCCTACCTGTACTAGTTTTTAGGGCTCCAATGACCTTTGATGTCAAAGAGCCGTAAAGCCCCACAAAAATAAAATCCTTCAACTCTTCCATACTTAATTTAGTGAGATTTTTACTTAAGATTTTTTAATTTATATACTTGATGTTAATTTGCCTTTTATCCTGACTTGTAATTATCTTAACATTTTTATACTCAACAGACATGCATAATATTGATGATGATGATAATAATAATAATGATGATAATGATAATGATTGAAACTGAAACTGATTTCGTTCTGTTATTTACAAAGTGTTTACAAAATGCTCTGCAAAAAGTTTTACAAAAACTTGTACATTAATTGCAATAGTTTCTTATGATACATTAGTATTTTAATGGTTGTGATACCAAGTTAATACATTATCAATGAACACTTTGAGAGTATATTATTTAAAAAAGAAACTCTCTAAGCTGTCAGGAGAGAGGTTGTTAGAGAGTTTTTATAGTATTTTTATATTATATTTTTGCTTCTTCTACTACTGCTACTCTTACTATCTTATTTACATGACAAGAAATACATTTGAGTATTCTATTTATTTATCTAATAACCGAGTTTTCTACTGTTTTTAAATATTATATTTTGAATCTAATTCAGTTATATTACTTGGTAAATTATTCATTAATTTAGGTATTATAACTTCTACTTTTCTTTCTCCATATTTATTAAAGTAGTATGGAGTTTTAAAATTAAATTTTTTCCTTGTTTTGTGTTTGTGTTCATGTATTTCTAAAATATTGGAATTAAATCTATGTTTTGTTAGCATGTCGAATTCATATAAATTTTTTATCTTAAGAATTTTTTCATTTGAATATATATAATTCTTATTATTGGAATTGTTCTCCCCAAAACATCTAAGTGCTTTATTTTGTAATCTTTGGAATAATTTTATATGTGAGTTAGTTGTGAAACCCCATATGATGATTCCCTATCTTATTACTGATTCAAATAAAGCATGATAAATAATTTTGAGTATGTACTTTGATGTAATTTCTTCTATATTGCACATTCTCCACAGACATGTTCTTAAGTTTTTTTGAAATATATAGTGTGTGCTCTTTCCAGATGAAATTTTTATCAACAATTACTCCTAAGTATTTAATATTACTAATTACTTCTATTTTATCTGTACAATTACAGTTTTGGAAATTATTATTATTATTATCATTATTATAATATATTATTATTATTATACAATAATATTATATTATTATTTATTTATTATTATTATAATTATTATTATTTATTGTTATTATTATTATTATTATGAAAAAATATTATCTACAAAATTTCAACAAGTTTTATAAAATTAGGGAAAAAGAGAAGGGGAGGTTTATTAATACTTGTTAAAAAATGCTATGATTTTGTTACATTACCTTCAAGAAGTATTAACAGTGAACTATTAATAGGGGAAATAAAACTAGACAGAAAACAGGCGATAAGGAAAAATAACAATCATTATGTGAATAAAAAATAGCTAACTAAAAACCTAAATAGAATAGACATGGAATATCTTTTAGGCAAAGAAGAAAATGTTATTTGCGACACCATCAGGGATACATCTTAACGATCAAGTAGTGAGTCAAATAGAAAAATAAAGAGGAAAAATACTAATCTCAAACCATTATGATGACATTATGATGAAACTAGAAAAGTAATGACAAAAAATCTAGAAAAACCATAAATGAATTATTAGGAAATAAAGGAAAAGAATCGGTGGACAATGAAATCATGGGCAACTTAGGAAAAACAGATAATGTTGAAAAGATAAGCAACAATTTCACGTGTAACTTCAAAATTCAAATTAATAGTATAGAATTTTAGGGCTCTAATGACCTCGATGTTGACGAGCCCTAAACCCCCACAAAAAAGAAAAAAAGAGTATAGAACATAAATGTAATATAATAACTTTCAAGAGCAACAAGAATAATTGAGTGGTCAGGAAAATAGTCTTAAAAATGGATATGACAAGAAGGGGCACCAGGACTTGATGTATAAAAATTAAGCAAAGTAATTAATAAAAGCATCACACTAGGAGGATTTCCATCAAAATTAAAAAAAAGCAATCATAAGACCAATACATAAAGGAATTACAACAATTACTTTTCTAAATTACAACAATTACAGACCGATTTCAATACTGAACTTGATTGGTAAAATATTTGAAAAATATATCTTACTTGAACTTACGAATTATGTAGAAAAATTCAAAATTATAATTAATGAACAGTTTGCTTACCAAAACAATAAAAGCACAAAAAAGCTATTGGAGAATTTTGCAAATTTAATTAATATGAGATTNCTTTTCTAAATTACAACAATTACAGACCGATTTCGATACTGAACTTGATTGGTAAAATATTTGAAAAATATATCTTACTTAAACTTACGAATTATGTAGAAAAATTCAAAATTATAATTAATGAACAGTTTGCTTACCAAAACAATAAAAGCACAAAAAAAGCTATTGGAGAATTTTGCAAATTTAATTAATATGAGATTGGACAAATGTGAACACATTTTAATGTTATTGATAGACATGTGAAAGGCATATGATGTCATTGATCATAAGAAACTGGGAGAAGCTTTAGAAAAGATAGGGATAAGAGGAAATACATTAAAATTATTTCAAAATTATTTAAGTAACAGATCATATGTAGTTAAGATAGATAATACATACAGTGATAGGATTAATTTGGACGAAGGTATTCCTCAAGGCAGTTATTTGGCCCCACTCCTTTACGTGAATGATGCAAAGGAGTGTTTCACAAAATGTAAATTTTTCAGTTATGCGGATGACAACCTCATAGTTTCCTTTGATAAAGATCAAGATAAGGCCTTATAAAATTTACAATATGAATTTGAAAGTTTTCTAAATCAGAGGCATGAAAATGGTTTTACTTTAAATAAAAACAAAACAAAATTAATACACATCACTACACCACATACTAAAAGGATGAACTCAGTTATAACATTTCCTAACAATATATGCATTCATAATAACTTCCGACACTGTATCTGTACGGATAAAATAGAATTAGTCAATAGCATTTAATATTTAGGAATGATAATAGATAAAAATTTTATTTGGAAAGAGCTTACATTGTATATCACTAAAAAATTAAGAACATGTTTATGGAGAATGTGGAACATAAAATCTTTCACGTCAAATTATATACTTAAGATCATTTATTTCGCTTCGTTTGACTCTATTTTAAGATATGCAATCACCATCTGGGGTTCTGTATCCATGAGCACACACACTGAAACACTTCAAAATCTAAAAGAGTTTCAGTAATTATAATGCGATTGAAAAGAAAACAATGTATAACAATTGAAGACTTCTAAATATAAAGTACTTGTATGAATTTAATATTTTAGTAAGACATAGATTTAGCGCAAATATTCTAGAAAAACTTAATCATGATTACAAAACAAGAAAAAAATACAACTTTAAAATACAATATCACTTTAATAAATATGGAGGAAGAAAAACAGAAATAGCAAAATACCAAAATTACTTAATAAATTACCAGAGTCAAAATATATTTTTAAAAGAGAATTTAAAAACTTGTTACTTGATCAAAACTTCAACTAAAATAAAATACTGTAAAGAAATAGTGAATAAGACTCAAATTTGAAAGAAAAACAGAACATTTTTGATAAATTAAGCAAATTTGAGGACATAAAACAAAACAAATTATCTCTGACAAGGTCTTGCGAACCTAGAGAGATCTAAATTACATTAATGGATGAGTCATGTAAATTATAGACGTGTCATATGAATATATGTAATAGATTATAGAATATTGAAATAGTATCGGTTTGAAAAACAAAAAAAATAAAAAATAAAGATATACTTGTAGAAGTAGTAGTACATTAAATGTGTTAAATAAGAACTAAAAACTATATAATCTTTCTGACAAGTTCTTGTGAACTTAGAAAGATTCAATTTTAATAACAAACATTTATTAATGAATTAAACAGAAAGGTAAATTAAACTAAATACATGTACAAAAGTAGCTAGGAACTGCTGAACATTTTCAGTTATTATTATTATTATTATTATTATTATTATTATTATTATTATTATTATTATGAAAAGTATGTAAATAACTTATTGTAAAATAATTTTGTAAGAATAATTGATTGAAAAAAAAAAGATGTATTAACTATGTAAAGGCTGCATAAACTATGTAAAATTAATGTAAAACAAAAAAACATATTTGTTGTTGTTAATAATATATGAATGTATATTCTGGAAAATAAATTTCTATTCTATTATTATTATAATTATATTATTATTATTACAGTATATTATAATACATTATATTATATTATTATATGGCCTTAATTTTTTCTATGTATTTTAGAATTTTGTTAGGTAGTTCGGTGGAAGGTAGTCTATGTAGAACCCCGTAAAAGTGTAGTCTTCTCTTTCTGATGTCTGCCGCTAAGTTAGATAGTTTTTCAGTTGTGTTTCCTGGACCTTAATCTAAAACCCTCTTCCGTCATTTCAGGACCGATAATTTTTCTTATGGTTTTTCGTCCTTCTTTTAATAAATTTTCTAAATCTCAATGTGAAGAGTAAGAGTTTCACTAGCGTACAGGGCCTCCGGTTTAATTACTGTGTTGTAGTGCCTAATTTTGGAGCCTAATTTGGGTAGAGACATAGATATTGTGGGTTCTTCTGTATGCTCTCTTCGGTTTCTGAAGTCAAATGTTTTGTGCTTTTTTTTCTCCACCTGTAGGTTCGATGGTTTCTCTAAGGTACTTGAAATGTGAAGTTCTGTTGTCTTTGCCATATTGGTTGTTTAAGGTTTGTATATTGAGTTTTGAGCAAATGAATTCGGGTTTTTGAAATGAAATTTGTAGACCTACTTTTTCTGCACACTCTTGAAGGATTTCTATTTGTTTGACAGCTATAAAGTCTCATTATCTGCTAATACTGCTAAATCATTTGCAAAGCTGAGACATGAAATTTTGAGGTCATCTTTAGGTCGTCCAAGCTGTATTGGTTTCCAATAATTTTGGTTCCTTGGTTCATTTTCCCATTCCTGTATCACCTTGTCAAGGACAATATTGAAAAGTATCGGGGACAAACCCTCACCCTGTCGAACACCAGTTTTTATCAGGAATGGTTCGGAAATTTCGCCAATAAATTTGACTTTTGAGACAGTATCCGTGAGTGTTTGTTTGGTAAGACTCAGAGTTTTTGGGTCAAATCCTCGTTCTTTAAGTATACTCAGTAGAGATTGATGGTCAAGTGAGTCATATACTTTTTTAAAATCTATAAAGGTGCAAATTATTGGACTATTTCTGACTGCTTTATATTTTAGAATGGTTTTTAAATTAAAACTTTGTTCTGTGCAGGATCGGCTGGGGCGGAAACCTGCCTATTGTATTCTCTAGTTGTTCTTGAATTCTTTGAAACAGACATGCTGAGAAAATTTTGTATGTGACTTGCAAAAGAGAAATTCCTCTATAAGTGTTCACGTCTGCTCTGGTTCCCTTTTTATGAAGTGGGTGAATAAGAGCACATTTCCATTCTTCGGGAAGTTTTTCTGTTTTCCAAATACCCTCAATAATTTGTGTCAATTCTTTGAGAGAGTTGAGGCCTAGGTTCTTAAATAGTTCGGCAATGCTGTCATCTTCTATTTATATATAAGTCTGTGTTTTTCACTTGCAAACACGTGCATAGACTGTTAGAAAACTTTGTATTTTATTTCAAAATCCAAAACTCTTTCAATGTTTTACGGTAGTGACTCCAGTGTAATTTCACAATTATCATCCACTTTCACATATTGTGTGTGGAAAGTCTATAAATGTAAATGTATGTTTCTTCTCTTGTGTTGCAGAGGTTTATTGACCAGCGCTGGGAATTACTCAACTGTCGCTCTGGAACCAGTTGGGCGTGTGGCCAGCAACTCCGACTGCCCACGTCACAAGAGTTGGTCCAATGGGTGGCGGATGCTCACAACTTCATCAGCACGGCTCAACAGGTACCTCTCAGAAAATGCACAAAGGTTTACAGATCTATTCGATTCGACGGATGTTTTTGGCGTTTTCCATTTACTGCTCCAAGTGTGCACCGGTGCGCACCGAGTGCAAAAATGTCGGTGTTCCATTTGACAGAGACATTGCACCAGTGCGTTCCCTTTGTATCACGAGGCGCACCGAGAGCAACCGGACTTGCTCTGACAATTTTCTCATTTGTTGAGGTTAGGTTGGACTGTGGATAATGCATTCACAGTCATTGAAGGATGTCATTAGTTTATCGCAAATATTATCTTCTTGAGAAAGCTCCCCAGATGAAGAGCAAGAGTTGAACGTCAAATTATTCCTTTCTTCTAAAAGATACAAAATTATTAAGTTGATAGATTTTATTTTGTTAATCCGATTATATAAAGAGGAGTTTGTGATATTTGCATTCTATACACATGAATACAAGAAGACTATTTGTTGATATATTAGTAATGGTTTAAATTCTATTACTGTTGCTTCGTTAACTTTTGTGGCTGGCTAATCTTGACCGTGCCCGAATCGTGCATTCTGCGTGCAGCTAGGACGTCCTTGCTACCCTCTCGCAGTGGAGTAGTTGGACTCGCAATGTGGAACAATGACATATTTGTCCTCTGGTGCTATTGCTAGGAAAATGGAAAACGCTTTAAGAAAATTGGTGAAATTTGTTGAAATAGTCTGGAAGAAGAGTGATTGTTGTTTTAAGTTTTTACCAATCGCTCACAAACAGAAATCGACACTTTTTCACGTGTGAAAATCTCATTTTTTCTTCACTGAATAATTTTTTATTGATTTACAACTACCAAAAGGTGTTGCGTATGTTGAATACTGCTTTGACTGAAACCTGGGAAGATGATGGAGTTGTTATTTGTTTGTTTTTTTTGTACAGATTTTTTTCATTAGGAATAATCATCATTTTTTAGATCATTTTTGGATATTCAAAAATGATCAAGGATGCCTTGGAAAACAGGTAGAATTCAGTATGAAGCGGACAATTTTCTTGAAAAGGAGATAAAAAGACGAGGATGTATGCCAAGTCTTTATGATTGTAAATCCTTATTTTACAGTATGCTACACATGAAACTATATATTTCTGAGAGAAAATTGTTTTCTTCTTCAATAAAACAACCTTGTTACGCAGACTAATCTATTAACTATTAAGGAGACTTCACAACGTATCGATCCCCACTGTTGGTCATCATCAGACGAGCAATGAACAAACGAACACTTGAACGGTCTTACATTGAAAAAAAAACAAAAAAAACAGAAAGGGAGCTTACACAAATCAAAATGTCAGAATACAGAACACAAGGATCATAAGGCACAGAGACGACAACGACAATACACAGAATATTTAGAAGAGGTGAAGAATCATCAGAACGACAAAAGCACAGTCCAAAAAAGTATAAAAGAAAATTATTTTGTTTCTGTCTCTGAAATTATCAATAACATGTATGTGAAAATATTCTGCCTTTTTGACAATAAATTTGAAAAAAAAAAAAAAAAAAAAAAAAAAAAGGAGTATATCTGTAGTATTGAGGATTATATTTTTCATTGCATAACGTCTACTTTGGGTCAGTCACCGTTCAATGTGTTTGTTTTTGTACAAAGGGGTAATGTTGTTGTTGGGTTTTTTTTTCTCCATTTTTTGGAAATGAATTGTGTTGTTGAAGGAAAGCGAAGCTTTCTGTTTTGTGTCAACAATATACATAAAAATGTTTGCTCCTTTCAATAGGAGACGGTACGAAGGAGTTTCCTCGTCACTGGCTTGTTGCTTCCTCACGATCGCTGCGAGGACCACTTTGTTGAAAATTTGGCTGCCTTACCATCGGAAGAAGATGGCCCGGAGTTATAAACGTTATAAGCTGGGAGGTTTGAAATTGCAAATGTCTCCTCTTGTGATTACTGTTCCACTGTCTCCCTTTGAGGTGATGTTCTTGAAATTTACTTACAAACATCAATGTCTTGCTATTTTAAATTGATGGAATACTGTGTGAAAACGGATTGAATGTTTTTTTTTAAAGTTTGGATTCCCTTGATATACAGATGAAAAATTAAATTTTTGAAAAACAATTCTATCGAGTAATGAACGCCAATATGGAAGAGTTTTCATCTTATTTCTATCCTGGTATATGTTGATGGCATTCAGTTCGCCTTTCGTGGACATTCCCAGGGACAGAGGCCTGAGCAGATCCTTGAGGGCTCTCGGAGGATTTAGTAATAGATAGCTATTCAAGTGTTTGGATGAGTATTAACCTTGACAAGCATTTAATACTATGGTTGTCCAAGGGGGTGATTCATTTGGTGTACACTTGAAGTTTTGTTGTGTAGAGAATCTTCTTGCTACAAATGTCAATACAGAAGTTTTTATCTCTCTTTTGAACGAAACTAAGTGACCGTATATTTATTTTCTAAATTCTTAATCCATTTTCAGTTCCAAAATAGAAATGGGTTGCAAAGTTTTTTGCATAAAGTTAGAAGTTTCTTGTAAAATAACCCCACCTCCGATTGTTTCCAAATTTGAATACATGATAGATGAGTAGATTACTTCTTATTTTTTATACATTTCAGAATTCTTTATTGACCCGAAAAAAGAGTTAGATTTTACAAAATACGCTTTTCTTGTAAGTGCCTACGCTTGCATCTCTTTTGGTGTTAAGGAATATGTAGAGCACAATTTGAACGAATACGGCACGAGAAACATGTGAAAGAAAGTTGTTTATTTTAAACAACTTAATATTTATTTGGGAAAATTTAACAGCGTCGGCAGCCAGTTCTTTGGACCCACAAGTCCAGGCGTGGTGTTGCCACTATCACTGCGGACACAGCTGATTCAGGATTTTCAGTCACTATTTTATCAGTCTTAGGGTAAATAGTATTTGGACACGTTTACCTTATACATTTCTTGACATGGGGATTGTTGTTTTAGTTTTCCATTGCATAACGTGTGACATTTAGACTCAGTGGAGAAGGTCAAAGGGGTGGATTGGGGTGAGATGGAGACGCGATGTGAATTATTTAGGGGTGAAAAGGAAATTCAATGGAAGGGTGGCTGTTTCCGATGTGAGAAGAAAATGTTAGAACACTTGAGGGGTTTTAAGTGAGCAGAACTTCTTCTCACAGAAACTTGATTATTATGGAAATGTCCATGGAGGATGCATGAGTTAATTTTACAGAAATTTCCCTTTTTATTATGTTTAACATTGTTATTTTACATTATGAATGACTTTTTTCCTTCCGCCCTGTATTTTCATTCATTTCTAAGCATTTTCATTTTTAATGAAAATGAATTTTTATTCTACTGAGAAAAGTGAAATTAACTATTAAATTCAAAATTAGAAACGTATAATTCAGAGAAACCTCCTTAGGTTGAACAAAGGGAGAAATCAAAGTTCTAGACGATAGAAAGGAATCTGCTTCAGTTTCTGTGTGTGTTTAGTGTCTCGTAACTTTTCCCTCATGTGGAGACGGTGGAATGTGAATCACGACTATTTAAGGAACATCAACAAATGTAAATTGTTTCTGAGAACTTGAATCGAAGCAGACTGCTTGTATAGCTTTTAAGGGCTGTACAAATTTTTTACAATAACTTAATTTTTGTCTTTTCGGTGCTTGATTCTTGTATGCTGCATGGCATTGTTGACATTTTGTCTCTGTTTGTAAGTGAACGAAGGATGAATGGGGTTACCGTTGACAATCAAGCTCACACGTTCTCGTAAGCGATTGAATGCCTCTTAAAATAATTTTTGTCTTTCTCAAAGTATAAGACATTTTACTGAAAAGCACAAACATTCATTTGCTTACAAAAAGTTTCTCTTTATCAGTCCTACCAACTTACTGTAGAGAAGCGTCACTCTTAATGCAGTTCTTGAAAACTGAAATGTTTAATAACGTTAGAATAAGGGAATTTTATCACATGTTAAGAAGTAGCGTCGAACTGGGGCCACGCACAAACTGTGGTCGTTTTGAGCAAGGACGTGTTAGGCTGAGATTTGAATTTGCACAATCTGAGAGACTCAACCTACACTACAGACTTACAATGTGGACTTATGATTCTAAGGATTGAAGCAATTGAAGCATAACACAATGAATACACACAGTTGATGACTTTTTGAGACTGAAGGGATGTTGTGAGTTAATTTATGTTTATTACTGGATTGGACAATCTCCTGGTTGACAAATTAACAAAGATTCATCTCAGGGTTCCTATTTGAAAGAAATGATGTCACGGAGAGTTTGAGTCTTTGACAGACTCATCTGAAGTGGTTCCACTTGCTGGGATTTTGGACATTTTTTTACAGATTTCTCCGTTTGATTTTCTTTGTTTGTTGTCATAAATCGCTGTTCAGAAACCTACCAAGTTGTTAGTGGAAGAAGTTCTGCTTTTGAGACTGGCTTCTTTAGTGGATAATTCTTCACTTTATTAGATTCTTAGCTTTGGAGAGAGGTAAATTAGACTTTACTTGTCCTTTAACTCTTTCGTTGTGAAGGGAAAACAGAAAGTGGATTTTGTGAAGTGCAAATGAAGGAATAAGTTGTGCTGTAGCTAATGCGGCACTTCACTTGGCATTGCTCGTTTGTGCATTTGCCCAAACACGGCCAGATGTAGAAGAGCTATTTGTCTGTATTTGCTCTATTGTGGCAACTGCGCCCCCACGCAAACACCTGTATCCATCCTCTTGTAAGCTTTTAGTTGCACATCAAAGGACTGAAATAAGGCAAATATTTGCTTGAACTGTTCACACTTGGATTGCCGTGGTTCGTTCAGTAGAGTATTGTTGATATTCTGGTTACTTAAGCTGCTATACTTAGAAAAGTTTTAATTTTTGTAATGGGCAACATTTCTGTGCACTGGAATAACAATACAGTTTTAAAATTTGTTGAATTATATCAAGTGCATTTATTATCAACATCCACCTGCCCTTTGTTTGCCATGGTCTTTTCATAACTTTATATTTATGTATCTGTATGTACTTGTAAAATACAAATTAAAGGGGAAAAATGTGCTGCTCCCACTGTCAATATTATTGATCATTGCATCAAAATCAGAAACACACATATTTGGCATATGATTGAGTTATTTTATTCTTCAGTCCATGTGTGGATGGCATATTTGTGATATTTGTGAAAACGTCAAATCATTAGCCAAGTACAGTGAGAATACGCTACACAAGTACCGCAAAGTCAAGTGAAGTGCCAACAATTTGTGTATCATGAATGCGGTTCCACATATTTGTCGTTCGGCAAATCCCAAATGGTGAGCATCGCTTGCCAATGCCTGCCAATGCTAGGCTTCCTTTTGATGTGTCCAAAATACCGACACGCTGCGGGAAAATAGGACGAGCACCAATATTCCTAATGCTGCAAAGAGCTAACAACCCATGCACTCTATTCGCTATTCGACGAATGGAGCCACCTAGAGACTTGTGCTTGTCATTGGCGATAAGGCTGTGGGTGATCCACGGAACATAAGGACATAATGGATCACTACCATCATCATGAAATATTAAACCTTAATGTTTTGACTGAATGCTATCTATGACTGAAAAGATGAGCTGATGGATTTTGTCAGCCCTTCTTACACTTTTCATTAATGTTGTCCTCTTGCTTGCTTTATGCAAATGTTTGACTCGTAGATTTTTTCATGTTGTTCTTCCTATTTGCAAAAATGAGCTTTCTTCGTGAGGTTTTATAAAATTGTTTTTCAATTTCTCTTAGTATTTTTGTTTCTGGATATTTTGCATTAAACTATAAGATAAGGTATTTTTCAAGTTTCTCTTTCGTTCTGTGAGGTAGTATCTGAGTGTGGTTATGAAATTTTGAAATGATGTGAAAGGCTTTTACTTAAAACCTTTTCAACAAATACATGTCTGTTAAGTCGATGAAATTTGGGATGGGTTGGTTATGGCTTCCTCTGTTTATGGCGGAACGGATAGTGTAAAATTTTGATTTTGGTTCCAGAACCAATCACTTATAAAAATGTAGAAAAATAAAAATTATGTTTGCTTTGTAATTTTGATGTGATATGATATTTTTGGTTCAGTGTTTTTTTTAAATTATAATTTATATGAACTGAAACAGAAGAAAAAAAATTACAATAGCTTATTACATTTAGTAAATTTAAATAAATATCAAGACAGTGCATCAGGCTAAATGGTAGCTATAAAGTTTATGCGTTTCAATTGAAAGGAGTGACACATCTATAATGAAATAATTATATATTGTACCTCTATTTTATACTAATGGACCGCATGTGTATAAAATATACAAACAATTAAGTAATAAATACTTTTTTATTAATATTATAAAAATAGTTGATGTACACTCAGAAACCACCACATTTGGTATATAAAAACATGTATGTATATAAAAGCATATTTGACTCTATTAAGTTTTGGAAAATGAAATGTGTACCAAGTGTTGTTGGTTTATAAAATTATTCTTTTGTTTGGAACCAAGAATCGTAATCACAAAAACAAAACTGAAGAATTTTGGAACCGACCCATCCCTTTAAAATACTTGGCACAAGATGTATTCTTTGAGTTATTCCAACTGGTTTGAAGACTGATATATGAGAATAAAAAAAAATATTATGATTATTACTGATTAAAACAGGGAACATTAACGTTAAAAACCTGAGTCAATCATTTTTCCACATTAAAATGTCAATGACTCTGAATGTTTCCAAAGAAAATTGAAGCTCCATATAGTTTATTTAATTTGTTTTAATCATGCATAATTTTACAAATGAAAATTTTATAATCAAAAGAAATTTGTTATTCACAATCATTATTTTTCCTCTTCTACCTTGTAAAAACAAAAAACAAAGGAATTGAGATTGAACTATATGAACTCAATATGATATTGAATCTGTGTTAGAGACTGTTCTGAGAATTTGACTGATAAATTTTCATAAATATCTTCATATTTGTGAATTAATCATTTTAAAATTTGTATTTAGTTTTCTGACTGCCGTGTGAATGGGGGGCATGCCAATTTGTTTTACCAAGAGATACTAGCAAAAGCTTTGTGTGGTACTTGAATATTTATATTGATTTTTATTTCAGAAAATATATTTACATGATGAGTTGAGAATAATATTATATAACATATAATAAATAGTACAAATATACCCAGGTTGAAAATGTTACTCATGCATACAACTCCATGTTGAATCCATTGAATTCTTACATTGGATGAACGATTGTTAATTCTCACTCATGCTTACTGATAGATCCTTAAGGAAGAAAGGAATTTGCAATATGATGTGATTCCTTTTGTATGAATCTCTCAATGAACTTTTAATTTATTTTCTGCATTCAATTGAATCACAATGTGTCAAATATTATATGTTCTTTATTGGTAGAGATCTGTGAAAGTGGTTTTATTTTTTATTAAAATTCATTTTTTTTAAACTAGATTTAAGTGTTATGAGAAACTTGGCACAGTTGTTACGTTTTAACCAATCACAGGTAAATAAAACCAACTTTTTCTTCTGTAACTTTTGACATTTTATTTGCTGATAATTTACACAAATACAGGTATTATTAGTCAGCAATCCTTGTTGCAGGAAAGTATTGTATGTTGGGAACGCACTGAAAAATGCCTCAGTTGTGTCGATAATTAATTACTTTCTCTCCTCTTATGCACTCTTCGCCTTTGTGAGTGATTCATCCACGGATAATTGCCACTGTAATGATCCTTTTTGCTTTCTGCACTTGCGGCTATCACTCGCTGCTGCGTGTCTCCTCCCTCTTTCAAATTCCAACCTTTTTTTTTTTTCCACAAAATTTAGACATCAATATTTTATTGTTATCAACATAAAACCCCTCCTAGCTGAATTCCATTGCACTTTGCTTAAGCATTGCACGGCCACATTTCCTGCTTTGCCACTTACAACCTAAACACACCAATCACTTAAAAAATCCTATGTCAAATGCACAATTTCAGATATTTCTTGTTATTTGGTGGATTTCGTGTTATATTATCAATTTCGCATTATATCGCGATTCAAACATTGCAGTTCACAAAGGTTTCTTTTTATGAAATTAACACTAAAAAAAGTCGGGAATAAAGAATTCATTTCATCGCATCTCGCGAATTTCATGGATCTCGATGTATTGGTCTTGAGTGACATCTGTTCTACACAATTGGACTTTTATTGCTATATTTATTTGCTTGAGTTAATAGTGTTAAGTGAGAGGTCATTTAATTTGTAGTATATAATGTTAAATGTTTTATTATGTGAAAGTTGTGTAATGTTGTTGACTTTAATAACTGAATATTTTCTTGATATTTTAGAATTTGAAGGGTTGATTTGTGTTGAAAACGTGTGTGCCGTGGCTATTGATTTGCAATAATTCTTCTCTAAGGAATTTTCAGTATGAGTGATGGCCACCTGGCATTAATATTTTTCTGTTAAAAGTATTTGCTTTGAATTGTCCTTCTATGAATTATGTTTAAATATATGTGAATCATTTTTCAGTCACTTTTGTAATAGAAGAGATATGTTGACCCGTACTGCTTTTTATTAGAATTATTTCTTGTTCCCTGATAATTTGTTGGTGAAGTATCGTCTTTATCCGATGTTGACGCTGCCCTGTTGTGCTAATTCATTCTTGCTGAAACAAAAACTTCTCATTCATTTTGCTTTTATCATGATTTTCTTTTTATCCTGTTTTGATTTTTCCTTTCCTTTTCTTTTCTTGCCTTTGTTTGTTGTTATTCCTGTGACTCAGGGACAGTGAGATGCTAAACAAAATGAAACAAAGGCTGATAATTCTTCACCCAGACTTGACTTTGATGGGACATTTTGATGTCTGTGAACCCTGTTTTTTTTTGTACAAGTAGCGGTAGTTTTAGGTCTTGTACAACTGTAGTGAAGTAATCGTCATAGTAAGCTTTGACTGATGTTTGAGAGGTGCAGGGTTGTCCTGGATGCCAGGTGATGCCATCATTTTGCCAAAAATAACCAATTGATGCACAATAATCCGAGGTAATTTTGAAAACGAGATCATTGGTATTATTTCCTTCTGTTTGCTATCTTCCCAGTTCCTTGTTATCGTCTGTTGCCTTCGTAGAGTTTTTACCTTTTCTCTCCAATATCTTGTTTCATAATATTGTTGTGAAATCTCGTGTCTCCCTGGCCGCACTTGGGCTAGGGTCCCTCACCCTGGACAACCCTGTTGCCAGTTACGGTCATCATTAATCGTAGTATGTTGCACCTGTATCGTCTTGCACAATATTGTAATTGTTTCAATTATATAATAATACTCTAATTATACAACAGGAATGTATTCTGTTGTTAAAGTGAGTTTTATTAGAGATAATAGGACATATTTGCGTCTCATTAATATAGTTGTAACAAGTTCTTTCAAACTAGAGATGTGAAGTTATTATTGTGAATGTATTCTTCTTTGTAACTACATTGGTATTGTAATTGTGAGTAATGTATTGTAGAGGTAATGCGTCTCTTTGTACATGTACTGACGGAAAGAAACCTTTGAGAGTACTGGGTAATACTATTTTAATTTGAGAAGACTGTCCAACAGACTGTGAAACACTGACAGAGACTGACTGACTGACTGACAGGAGATCACCATTTGAGGCTGAGCACATTTTTCGTGGTTTCTTATTAATTATTTATTTAATCTTTTCATGAAAAGAAATAAAAGACTTGAGATGCATGTCGTCACGTTTACTTAGGATTGTGAATTTGTATGGATTTTAGGGGCTTTTTCCACAACGCAATGTCTTTAAACACACTTGTGAATATAGTCTGCTTTGATCAGTGTGCAACACTGATTGTACCACAGTTTTGATGTGATTAGTAACAAGTATAGAGACACTTTCAATATAGTACGACTGACAATAATACAGTGTTATTAACTTGTATGTACCTTACTCATGTCTTATGAATTTAATAAAGATGTTATTCGCATTGCATCCATTTGACTTATTGTATCACGTGAGAAAGAGTCGCCACATTGGTGTATGAAGTCGAAGTATTGTGAGGAGTGTTTAATTGTTTACCGACTCAATGAGAAATAAAACCCTCAATGAACTTTTTTTTCTTCTTTTTTAAATTTCATTGTTTGATGAATTACAAATAAAAAGGGTTCTTTTCTCTCTTGTCGTTTCTTATCTTGTGACATGTCGATGTCATTATTTAATAGAATAGAATATATTTCAATAGAAAATTTTAATAATGTAATGTATACTTGAAATAGGTAATGTGTTGGAACATAATCCATGTGCTGAAAGTAAATTGCAAACAAAGAAAAATTGTCGAGATCTGAGTTTTGATTCAAATGAACTTTTGCCCCTGAAATATAAAGCGAAAAGAGCAAAGCAATCTCTAGATATCAATGTATGTATGTATGTATTCGCTGGACTGTCCGGGACCCTCTGCTCTAGACAGAGCTTCGCTGTTTTGACTATCCAGCTGTGACCTCCTTCATGGCAATTGTGTCGATTGAGCCGTATTGTGCAAAAGCGTCGGTAGTTGTGTACAAATGCAGCCACAGATAATATACTGACTGGAAAGCTGGAGAAATTTTTGCACAAACTATTGGATTGCAAAGGCCGTGTAGTAGAATATACAAGAGATGGGAAGAGGAGAAGTGGGTGATAAGGGTAAATGTGATGTTACTTTGATCTCACAATTCACTTTTCCACTTATCACTTGATTATGTTATGTTTTGAGTAAATATAGTGACATATGACTCTCTTCTTGTAAAAAATACTTGTTTTAGAACATCTTTAGTCCAACACTAGACGGGACCTGGGACTTTTGGTGAATCAGAAATTTTTCTCGACTGTGGAGATTTTTTTTCTTAAAACTGTCTCCAAAAATGATTGACCTCTATAACGTATTTATTTGAGTACTCTGTGTGTATAGAGAGAGACCAATTAAAATAAAATAAAAAGCAATTGAAGGAATTGAACGTCACGAACGAGGCATGAAAATCTATTGAAAAAAGAGCAATTTTTTTAAAATTAAGGGTCATTTTGCCGAAGAAGCTGAAGCCGTTCTCCCGAACGCGACGAAGCATTGAATATAATTTGTTTCACGTGGATGTGTTTTTGGGAGTTCAGTTTCCAACGCGATCCACACTTCGCTTATAAATAGTAAGAGCGCGCGTGATCGATATCCGTTGATACTCTGGTTCTTTAACCTATATTTTCACTTTCCTTATTCTACAATTACTTTAATAAGAGCTGGAAAAACGAAACCATCCTGGCCCGGGTTTTTCTCCGGTTTACCTTCGGGTAGAGGCGGATTTCTTATACAGGTTCTCTAGGCTTTGTCTGGGGGCGTGTTTATTGTAACAATACATCGTGAATTTAGTGTTTTTTCAACTCTTATGATTTTTAAACATTATACTCAGAATAATCTATAGTTCGATAATAACTTGTACATGTCAATTTACAAACATATTGACATTATATATGTATTATAACTCGCAGCTAACTTTTTATCTTATCTAGGAACTTTTTGAATCCGCCTCTGCCTTAGGAATTGCCTTTGATCGGAATCGATGGAATACGTCCCTTGCTTGCTTTCTTCCGGAGAGTAAATTAGTTTATTGTCCTCCACGTGGTCATACGCAGTTTGTACTGTTTTTTGACAATAAAATTTATTTATTATTAAAACAGTATGCATATTTATTGAATTATATCCATCATTGGTAGAAGAAAACTATGTGGCATTATTGAGTTATTCGTGCCTTCGGACCAAGTGAGTACACGTTTGTGATAATTGAGAGTTCGTCGTATCTTTTGGCGAGCGCACCGAATACGCCAATGCACAAATACCGCAACTGCCAGCATTAGACGCGTTGTTGGTGTTCTTGTTGTTGTTGCTGCTTGTGAGTTGTTTTGCCGCCGCGTCTTCGCTTCTTCTTTCCGTCGCCAGGAGCGCCAATGGCCTTGTCGGTGGGGGTAGGCGCCGGTGCCGTCGCTGCCGCTGTCTTGTGGTCCGAGCCACCGCCCCCTCCGCTCCCGCCACGTGGACCACCCCCCCCGCGCCGCTGTTGTCGTCTCTTCTCCGCCTCCGCTCGTGCCGCCGCCTGCTCCGCTGCCAAGGACTCCGCGTGTAGGATGTCTTCTCGCAATTCACGTATCTGCAGGACACATCAGCTCAGCTTCAGTTTTATCTTTAACATCAAACAATTAGTCTTTCCGCTTTTTATTGTAGACGAGCGCCTATTAACACTCACTTTACTCTACTACTATTTATGTATCTAATATAAATACAGTACTGCCACCACAAGAATATAATAGTAGATTTCCCCATCTCCTCCACCTAACCTCCCCTAAGTACCACCTCCTTCCCACATAACCTGTAAACGCCTCCTTGAAACTCATAATTAACAACAGACTACACTTGAACAGTTGGGGAGTCGACACCATTCTCTCGCACTGTTTAACTTCTTTTTTTCTTTCTTTTCTTATCTCTCTCTTTACGACGAACAATGTTACATAATGGTTAATTTAAAAAAAAAACATTGACTGAGTCCAAATAGGGCTACAATGTTTTTACCCAAATGTTCACAAAATATTGCGGGGATGCAAAGGTGTGTGTTCATTCCTACCATTGTTTCACTGATCAATTGTTGATTACACGCGTTGTGTGTCTGTCTATTTGACGCAATTTATGTAATCAACTTTTGTATAACTGGTTATGTATTTAACCTTCTAGTTTTTACGCTCTGATGGAGGGTCAAACGCGGGGCCCGAAACGTCCACAGCTACGTAAATAATGAACAACCCCGATTCGGTTCTCACAATTTTCTCGAAAGTGTTAAAGTGTTAAAGTCAGTGTTCGTAAGTGATTGTCTTTAATAAAAAACACAGAACTTGACAAGATATATCTACTCGGACAACTTGTTTTAAAGTAAGAACAACATGCTCACTGGACCAATGACAAACATTACTCACCTACTAGGCACTGTCCCACAGTACTAGATAATTTTTTAAAAAATTCATGTTCAAATTTTCAAGTGTTTTTTAATCTACACGACACTTTAAGACATCAAAGTCAGAACTATAGAACTCTAACCCCGCGATTTGACGTGCAACTTACAAATTAACTCATTTTATTCACTGTTTGTTCTTAGATCGCTGCTAGCAACGTTTCGTATCAAATACCCGAATTTTTTGTCTTTTACTTTGGGTGAGACAAAGTAGAAGATCGTGTGCCAAATAACCGTCTGTCATGTAATGTACGAAAACATTTTATTATAATACTCAATACCAAAAATACTTTCGTAAATTAAATAAATATATTATTTAACTTTTCCAGCTTCAAATATTAATTTTTGGATGAGAATCATAATATCCCGCTACAAACGAATAAATGAATCTGAAATATCTCTTTATTCGTTTTATTTGTTTTACAGAACATTTTACCGAACTCTCGATCCCGGATCGAAAGTGTCTTAGAAGAATTGGAGACGTAGACGCTGATTTAGACCAATGAAAAGTCACCATCGCAGGAGTCGGTGAACGTAAAAAAAAAAGTGGCGATTTGTAAAACTGAACTATCGCTTTGCTAAAAACTAAAGAAGAGGTGTCGTGTATAGACAGACGTAGGCTTTTCCGTGATCGGAGTCAGGGAAGAAACGCGTCTCTCGGCCTCCTCCTTCTTCTTCTTCAGGGCAAAAACTTATATAGAGTCGTAGAGACCTACCTGGCAGAGTATAGGACAGCAGCGACTGTGACATATTGCCCTGAAGAAGAAGAAGCACTCACCTGAGCCACCGCTGCTCGTCCCAAGCGTCCTTCTGGAGAAGCTGGAGGCTCCAGAAGCAAAGAGGCGGCGGCCGCAGAGAGCTCCTTCTCTGCTCCGCGGAGTCCTTCGACCAATGCGCCGCCGCCACCTGAGAGAGGCCATCGATCAAATACCAAATGGGAAATGCAGCGGGTTTTTTTTGTGGGGCTTTACGAGGTCATTGGAGCCCTTAAAACTTGTAGAGGTAGGGAAAATGCAGTTACGCACTAAGGAGAGCCAACATGGCTCCCCCCGCGTGTGGGACTCAACCATATACCCACTAAAAGCCCTCCTGGATTGCAATATATCAAGAGGAAAGTGAAAGATACCCTAGTTCTAATGGCGTCGGGATCGAAAAGAACAAAAAGAGGTGACCGAGGAAGGTGAGAAAAGAGAAAGGAAGGAGCCCGGCACAAGAAATGTGGAAGGAATGCCAGAGTAAGTTCCCTGGGAGGGAAGAGGAGGAAAATGCAGCGTGCAGTTGAAGGTTGAGTATGTGGGGCGATGGGAGGGAAGAGGAGGAGGAGGAGGAGGAATCGTCCCAGCTGTGTATCAACTATGTGACTTTCATATGCTCCGCTGGTAATTGCACCCGGAATGACTTTGCGATGAGCGAAAACGCTAACAACCGAGCCACCAGAGGGATGATGTACCGTCCTTTGATAAAATGTGTTTTATTTTATTTCGTGCTACGAGGTTGAGGTGACTTGGCACGTTCTTCCACCCAACGTTAACTTATTGGGAAGGAGAGATGTTGGGTTATTGTACCGAACCGACATTTATCTGCAAAAAACTCGCCTCTAGTTCGGCGGCGGCGGCGGCCGGAGGCAGGGTTTGAAAACCCACCCCGCTCTCTACCGCTCAGTGATACGGCGTGTGGAAGCGCGAAGACGATGTCTGCGTGTCGGATTTGAACACACGGGCTCTTATGGATACACACTGCAAATGGGGAATGTCTTTTCCAATACATCTTATGGGTTCGATTAAAAACGAATTATCACACGTGACACAAGTTTAATATAGAAGGGAACAGTGATGCAAAATTTACGTTGTGTTAATTTCGGACAATTAACAAAACGTTATTCTTCGTAGAGTAAGAACTCTTTTCAAACTAGAGACTTCTTCAAATACATTCTTTCAATTTAAACGAAATAATTAATTATTCGCTGTTTTTAACTTCCATTCCATAACTGATGACCATTTTTTAATGCAAGAAGAATATATATACGAGTATATAGTAAGATTTGATTAATTTACAATAAATAATCAAAGTTAATAGATTATATTCAGTACAAAATGTATTTCAAACGAACGGTGGCCGCAACCACAGACGGCAGACGACAAAAGGAATAGAATAAACGCTTTTTGGCAGTTTGGAATAATATTATTTATTCAAATAAACAATCTAAAAGCCCAAAAAGCAGTTTTTATCTTACGGAAAATAACACATAGTTCATAAGAAGGGAACAACTGAATTCGCGAGTCTTTAGAAGGACGAGAAGGTCGCACTAGGGCGCGGCCCAAGTGCACAATAGGTTTATGGTTTTAAAGGAAGACAACGTTCGTGGGAGTCTCTAGGGTGTGCGCCGCGACCAGTGGTTAGGGTGCGTAGCACCAGATGTTAAAAGGATGGATATTTTAAAGGGCGGGAAACGTAAACAAATATTACGTCTTTGAGGGCGAATGCCGCCTAGTGAAAATCGCCGCAAAGATGACGGCTGCCAAAAGTTCGTTGAGAACCAGAAGCGTCGAAAACGCCGCTCATATGGATTGGCCCGACGCGTCCAGAAACGAGTCAAATCTAGCCACTGACTAGAAACGTCGCGAAGCGGGGATTTCGATTCCATTGGGAAAATCAGTCACAAGACTGTTCAAAATTTTAGATCGTGGGTGGAAATGGTAAATGACGTAGTAGCAGAAGACCCATTTAAGCGACTGCAACATCAAAATAACTCACTCAGCTCACTCACTCACATCTTGGAAGTTTGATCAGATTGTTTTAGAGAGTTTCAGCTCACATCTCATATTTTTCGTTCGAGCTCAGAGACCATCTTACATTGTACTTCGAGAAACTTCTCACCTTTTCGTTCGAGCTTCGTTCGCTTCGACAGCTCAGATTTTAGAAAGGTTTTTCGTTCGAGATGCAGCTCACATCTCAGAATATTTTCAAGTCGAGACTCACGTTCGGATCACAGAGCATTTTTGTTAGTGCTTTTAAATTATGAGCACTTTACTATTGTTCGTTAAAAGATGTTCCAACGCTAAAACATTAAGTTGTAACTAAAACAACTTTGTTGAACATTCCGCCGAGTTGATCTCTTCATTCGGTCCGAAAACGCCGCGGTTGTTCGGTCGTGGTTTTTCGCACGGGGCCGCCCGGAAGCTCTTGGGACACCTGTTTCGCGGAACGAGCCGGTGGTTTTTCCAGAACGATGACGTCACCTGCAGGAGCGACTACACGCGCCGTTGAAATGCCCTGCTGAAGTGCCGTCTGGAAGTCTGCTCTCCATTTTTCACATCGACTGAATCAGTTTGTCAACTTGTAAGGAAGAGCGTAACAGTTGGTTGCATCCAACTACAGATAGTAGGCGCAGTGGCGAGAAGAATAGTGACTTATCAACAAATGATGACAGCCAAAGCTGTGAACTATTGAACTTGATTATTTATTGAGAATTATGGGCAGTGTTATGAAAGGGTTAATAAATCCTCAATGTAATGTAATTTCCACTAAAGGTTTTTTCTGTTTTGTTTTGATGATAGTAACTGCGTTAAATTCAGTGTACCATGTGTGTCTTTTTGGGGGATGTAAATGGGTAGTATTTTGGGTTGTGTCTTAACATTAAAATAACAGTTAATTTGTTTATAACGCGTTTTCCTAGTAGGAACCCCAGTATGTGTCCTTCCTTTGATTAAAATACAGGCACTAACCCAGAGAACATATGACTAGCCGGAGGTGAATGAGGGCGAGCCATTACACCATCACTTTAACTCATGCTCATTTTTTTGTTTTGGTTCCCTCTTATAAATTTACATTTCGTTTTGTTA
>NNCF01129567.1:128941-143781 GCA_002313205.1 Laupala kohalensis
GGAGAGGGAATAGTTCAAACCATCGCCTAGTGTCTAACTGCTGCTTACCTGCAGTTGCGTGCGTGCGTTGAGCCAAAGCGGCGAGGGCTCCATGCAGCTCGTAGTGAGCGACGGCAGCCATTCGGGGGTCCCCGGGCGCCAAGCGGCTCACGACGCTCAACAGCTCACGAGCCAAAGTGGCTTGACGTTGCAGCAACGCCGTGGGGGGTCGCAGCTCACTCTGAAGGCGCGAGCGGTAACTGCAAGCAACACACGCATTCGCTGTAGCACTCTTCTCCGATTATCCCTAGTCCTCGTGGTTGTGTAAAACCCAGGACAAGAAGCGGATGGCATCTGCCAGTACGGATAATTGATGTTCCCAAATAATCTTTTTACGCGACGGTGTTGGTATGAGTTGTCTCTCAACGCCACGGAGAGCGTCACAACCTAATCTAACCTCAAAGGAACTCTTGGGACGTCATTGGTAAACGAATGGTTCAATTGGTGGCGCAGTGTTCTTCTTTCGCTACGATTGATCGCCGACGTTCAACTCACCAGGAAACGCCGCAACGGAATAATGACACAATTACGCAATCGATTTTAATCGAGAGAACACATGTCCCTAGGAGTGCGCGAGTCAGTTTGTACGAGTCGTACTGAAAAGTGGAGCGTTTTTGAAAATTTCCACACAATAGGCCTCTGCATCGTCCAGTCCGGTTTGTATCACACGACTGCACGGGAAGGGAACGGATCGTATGAACAACAGCTGTATCCGATTGACCTCCCAGTCGTGGAAGAAGTGTTTGCAACTGCCCACTGCCCGCCTCCCCTCCAAGCCCAAAGAACGACACAAAAGGATGTATGGAAGGGCAGGTGTCCTTTTCCATCAGTTTATGTCGAGTACATTGGAGGGTGGCGTTTTGTTAAAAAAAAGAGAGTTTGAAATCCATTGGATGCATCTACAGAAAACGAGCAACCTCAGAACTCTTCACTGTCATGCTGCTGCAATTGAATGCACTGAACTACGGAAATCATGATCCACCAAAATGACTCTTAGAGAAGAGAAAGAAAAGAGAGAGAGAGAGAGAGAGAGAGAAGTCCGCATTGCAAAGTGGACAAGCGTTGGAAGCTGAGACATAGTACGAGCAATGTTAGCAGCATAGTACTGTGAGGGCTACCACTTGGACTATTTCGTCTGTTTTAAGAAGATTCTCAAAATTAAGATAAATGCAAAATTATTTGCGATCCACAGTTCCTCAGAACCAATAATCGCTATTAAGGGAGACATTGCCAAAAATTTAGATCTGATAAATGTATCTAATTAAAATGTTTGCTATTTAAAATTCGACAAAGGCGAGTTTATTGAGATTCTAAAGGATTTTCATAAGCCACTCCTTATTGACTTCAAGTACATTTATAGTCTTATTTCATTAAGGGTGCTGTTATATATTACATTTGTTTTGTCAAGAGAAATTTGGATGCATTTTGAAAATTCACTTGGTGAAATCAGTGCTATCACATACTTTTGGCTGAGTCTACGAATTAGGGTGTTGATTCTGACACTTGCTAGACAGTTACCTCACTTTCCTATTTAAGAGTTTGAGAAGTGAGAGGTATTTTTCTCAATATAAATAAGTCTGTTGTGTTAACAGAAATATTATGGTTCATTTTTTGTTAGTATGCCATTTGGTAAATGTTTAAATGTTGATAAGCTTTCTGAAAAAAAGAACAGTAAATAAACAAAAATTTAAAAATCTTTTTAAATTACTTGTTAATTAAGTTACTTGCACATGTTTCATTAGCTTTCAAATTTATCATTATTTTTACGTTTGAAAACGAAACAAACAAAAAATTACACTTGTTAAAAGAGTCAGATTCATTTGTTAATCAATGGTTGAATATCTTCAAATGAACTTACAGATTTAATACGTATTTGTGAGTTCTGCCGAAATATACACTTTTAAATATAATTAAAATCTATCTCTTTATTCGATGTTGACGAGCCCTAAAGCCCCACACAAAAAAAATCTATGTCTTTAGAAGCAAAAAAATAGATGGCAATAATATAAAAAATGATGCCAGTTTTGTAAAAGGTAAATGAAATTTTCTTCTGTTTCCTACGTATAACGTGAGGGGCAAAAGGGGGTATGCACCCCACCCCAAAAAGTAGAGTAATAGAAATATTAAAAGAAAATTGTTCTACTTGGAAGAAGAAGAAGGAAAACAATTAGTAAAATTTGTATAAAAACGACTTAGTAGGATAAAAATGTGACTTACTTTGCTTTTTTATAGATTTCCATACCTACTACATATGGGAACTTAAACATGGCTGCAATATTTTACTATATCTGCCCATGCATTAGGTAAACAACTATGTACTATATTTTCGACATCAACGTTATATTCCAATATTACCACTTTCGTTACCATTAAATAACACCGAATATTAATAATTTCGTATGTTATCGTTTTAGATGGAATACCGAAAATTTTCAGTTGCATGTGAAGTACAGTTTAAATAATATCGAGTAAATTTGAAGTGGATAGACTCGTTAGCGGGAACGTCCGAAGCAACACAAACCAGAAATGTTTAGTTCTTGTATGAACTGGAAATTAACTTCATGCGTTCTTTATATACAGCGATGTCTAAAATTGTAGTTTGATGAAGTCAATTTAAAAGAAATTCCGGTGGGGAGACTCGCTCACCCTTCTATTTCTCTGCATGGGCCCCTCCCAAAATCAACTTACCGCCCCCGTATTCCTTACTTCGCCATGAGTTCCTGGACGAGTATCAGCGCTGGAGCGGAATTGAAAGGAAGCGACCGTCGCAAGCGGGAGAGCAGCGCTTCCATCTGACGCACGTCGCCTGTGGTCGACGCTTCCTCCACGAGATCGCGCGCGCGCGCGTGCGTCGTTGCGATGAGCTGCGGTGGCGCTCGGTGGCCGCAACCGGAACCTCCAGCTGCGTCGCGGCATTGCCACCACCCTGAAGCAAAAGTGATCGGTTTTTCTTCTTCTTCTTCTGTTATTGAACTGATGCACATCAAGTGTTGCAATTTAAATTTATTGCTCTTTACTGAAAGCCAGTTGAGGCGCGTTGTCATTCTAAAGCTGACGCGTGGCAGAACGTGACCTGCCCATTTTATATCGAATTGCGAACTCAACATAACACTTGTGTTGGGTTCTATTGCTATGAGACTACGCGTTGCAGCAGCGTCCTTCTCGAAAGTTACTTCCAATAAATGCTGTTGTAGTCTGAGTTTCTTCTATTCCTGCAAGATGCGGGCCCGAAATCTGTCACGTTAACGACGAAACATCCCTAAAATGGTAAATTTGAGTTACGTCATGAAATGCTTCTAATGCAATAGAAATTTCTGATAATTTCACCTTTTAGAGTTGTTATAAACAAATATATTGATAACATCTTACAGGTGCGAGATTTTACTCATGTTAAGTTGATACGAAATTCTGCAGAATTCACTTTTATTTTCGTAAGAAGAATGCGTGATAAAAATTCGATGGTATCGACATGAACCAGATCTTTCTAGAATCATGAATGCAATATAGTCATCCATTTTCTTAAAATAGCCGCGCACTCTATCGGGCGGGATTCACTTTTTTTGGCAAAATGTTGCTATAGAATTTACGATTACGACGCTTGTTATAAGCACAAGTCAGTTAAAATATAGAATGACAGAAGAAAACGGGCTAAAACACCGAGAAATATGAAACGAACAATGACGTATTTAATTAATGCGCCTCACCTTTTCCTCGCCGAATAAATTATCAAAGAGTTGTTCGATGATATTGTATTAATATCATGAATGGAAAACTGTAATGTTTTCTTTCAAACAATGTAATGAAAGCACATTGTTCAACTCGAGGGATTTTCAATGAGTTTTTATTAAAAATATTCATATAATTATTTTTTTCAGCTGCAGCCACACCACGTGTCCTTAGGTGAAAATTTTCTTACACAGAATGTAAACGTGTTTCTATTATCTGTAGGCTAAGAATTATAATTCTGAAAATGGTTTTCTCAAAGACGCAGAACTGAAAACATTTGTGGGTCTATGCCGCGTTGTTCAGATATAGGTCCTATTCACGTCTATGAAGAACTACGTCAACTATGAAGCGACGCGATAAATGTTTTCATCGAAAGAATTACTTATCTCTCAGTGCTGGTCGTATACAGAATGATTGTAAGCGTCATCGTTGTAAGCACGGGCGCAAGTGTCGTCTTCTTCCTTTCGAGTGCAATAACTGTTTTACATTTGCTTGACAGCGTCGACACATTCAAAGATGCCAGCGACTGATATTCAAGCAACGAGACATCAAAGGTCATTGGAGCCCTTAAAACTTGTACAGGAAGGGAAAACGCAGTCACGCACTAGGGAGAGCCAACATGACTCTCCCCGCGTGTGGGACTCAACCATATACCCACTAAAAACCCTCCTGATCTACAACATACCAAAACATATCTCACAACATACATCAAATGGAGGAGGGGGGCTACAATGAGAGGAATGAGGAAAATGAAAGATACCCTAACCCTAATAGCGTCGGGATCGAAAAGAACAAGAGGTGACACTAAGGGAGGTCAGGAAAGAGAAAGGAAGGAGCCCGGCACAAGTAAGTGGGAGCAATGCCAGACTCAGCTCGGGGCCCCGTGTTTGTCAAACATGTATTTTTACTAGATGTTAGTCCCCTGGGGGGTTGATTGTTACAGTGTATGACAGTTACAGTCTCTCACCTCGTCCCGGAGGAGTGGGAGGCAGTAGATCCCCGGAGCGGCATTTGGGGCAGCGAACTCCACCCAGTCGCGTCCCGCACTCTTCGGGGTCTCTGCATCGCTCGCATTCGCACTCGAAGTATTTCCCCTGAAGCAGATGCTCCTGGCGCTCGGCAGTCGACTGCAACATGCGGAGAGAATTTGAACTATTGCAGAGTATTGAATCTCGAAATAACTGCGAGATAGCACCAGTGTCGTTGCTAGATTTTTTTTTGTGGGGCTTTAGAGCCCATGCAAGTAGGGAAAAATGCAGTTTCGGACCGTAGAGAAGAGCCGTAGTGACTCTTCCCCGTGTGGGACTCGCCGAATATCTCGACCATACCCACTAAAAAACCCTCCTGAAATCAACAAATATCTAAATACAAAGATAAAAGAAAAGAAAACAGAATAACAATACATTATATGACAAAAAAAGGAAAACAATTTCTAAAGATTATATTTTCTAATTACAGAAATGAAGAATAAAAGAAAAGAAGAAAGGGGAGAGGAAAGAAGAATGCAAATTTTTAAACCCTCCCGAGAACTTGTGGGAGGAGCCCCGATCTACTCATTAAATTCAATAGTTTGTTAACGTTAACCGTTTCATTGCCGAGGAATTGTTGGTAAATCTGCAGCCAGAGCAATGAGTTAGTAGGTGTCAGCGCTAGAATCCGACACTGTTCGATTTCCGATGACCCTCTTTGAGAAGGCGCCGCAGACGCAGTAGGATCAAGTAGGTCTTGGACAATGCTCTCAACACTTCACACGGAGTATGCAGAAGGACTGTCGTCTTTCTATTTATTCTTTGCATATTTATACGCCGGAGTGATGTAAAAGGATGGAAACGAGTAACGACAAGAAAACTATGGGATATAAGTGGGAGGAGGAGGAGGAGGAGGGAAGAGGCTCTCGTATTGTGTTACACAAAAGGACAAAACGATGTGGAATTACCTCTACAGAGTGGGGTGAGACGACGATGGCCATTGCGGTCGCGGGGAAGGAACGAAAAGCGACTTAGTTCGAGAGAATGGGGACACGGGATAAACTGTGAACTAATGGAAACGATGCCGTAATGCAGACTAGACGACAGAGACAGTGTTGAAGGAGGAGGAACAGAAGGACTCTGTCACGTGAATAGAGAGGTAATAGAAATGACCACGCAGCGTGTCCTGTAAGTTCTCTGGGTTTTAAGCGACTTTTCTTCCGAATTTCAATCATTTAGACGTATTCTCTTCTGAGGCCCAATTAGTTGCTCACTTTCTTTGAGATCAACCGACGTGCGGAGGTAGCCGCGCTGTGTATCCTTTATTAACTCTTTGCAAAGGAGGTTCATGTGACGTCATTCGCAAAAAAAAAAAAGTTCAAATGCGAGGAAGAGCAATAATGAGCATTTAAGCCAATACGTGAATTCAATACATTCGTTCCAATGAAAAACTTTGGGTCAAACTCACCCCTATCCACCGTCTACCCCTTTTTAAAAATATTAATTGAAATAGATCACTCAAAACAGTTCTCCCAAGCGTTTTTGAATCCTCAACTAAAAAAAAATGCTAATACTCACCCTTCCCAACTATTGACGAGCTTTGTGTGAAATGGAGAAAAATAAGATACAAGAAAAAACTTCTTCAAAGTCTGTTGCTTCTATAAGTAAATAGCTGCTGCTTACTGTAATAACTCTTGCGAGCTGATATTAGGAGACTAGTAATAGACTGCGCCTAGTGGATAGGCAACCCGCAGTACTTTTCCGTGGGGCGGGTAGTATTTTCGCTTTACACGGGAGCAACACTCGAACGTTGTGATTTATTGCTAGAGAGACTCTTTCTGTGTTGTCTCCGTTGGAATTTTTTTTTGTTCCAATTCCTTAAACGCGCGCCGTCCAACTGGTTTATATCAAATATTTCATCAAACTGTGATGGACACTACTTTATAACAAAACTACGCTGTCAAAATTAATATTTGACGTGTGGCATGACATGTCCTCCGGTGAGAGGAATTATCTCGTCATACATTACAATCTGACAATTTATTATAATACTGCAGATGAAAAATACTTTTTAAAAATAAAGAAATATACTATGTAAGTTTTCCAGATAGAAATTATATAAATTTGTAAATGATAATCGAAATGTCGCCTCACAAGTAAATGAATTCCTACGACCCCTTAGTTTTTGGCCAAACCTTCTACTTCATTGTTGCTGCAGCTGCTGACTGTCCGACGTGTTTCAAGTAGAGTTATTTTGCAATATAACAACAACAACAAAACAGTTTGAAACGTTGTTTGTTTGTGAGGCAGTTTTCGATTGAAGACTTCGTTAATGTGATGGAAATTGCATCGCAGCTGTCTTCCTTTCAATCGCGTTTTGGATTGTTTCTCGTTTCAGATATTAAACAATTTAATCATTTATTTCATAAGACGACGAGCCACGAATCAAACCCGAGATCCGGTGTTTTCATCGCTGGTGTGCTGACTACTACGCCACACTGTTTCCATGTGGGGGACGAGAGCTCATCAATCTCCTCGGAAGGAGAAATCCCGTTGTGTGAGTTAGTACTCTACCTGCAACGGACACGCGTAGCTCAGCGTGAGTGGCTCCCCTGGCGCGATGGCGCGTGCCGTGCGCACGTGCATGATCTGGTGCTCGTCCACCGCCACGTGAGCTGAGGGCAGACAGTCGTGGGCCAAGAGGGCGGCTGACAGGAACAGCGCTCGTCCTTGCCCTGCGTCCGCTCCGAAACCACGCACCTTAACACACAATAAATACATACGGGCAAGAAAGTATTCACTCTCCGGAAGCAAGCGAGGGAGCACCTCATCAATTCCAATCAAGGGCTCAAATGCAGTGGAGGATGTTTTAATATTTCTGAAACATACGAGTATTTAAGAAATACGATTAATGTTCTCTCAACGTGCTTTCACAGTACTCCCAAGTTATTGAAATGAGTGAAAATTCGAGATGAATACATTAACAAAAGTGTTGATGTCCAACTATCGACCATCATCGAGTCCTAGCTTTGAGCCAAAAGCACATGACATATTTTTATTGTGAAGGATAATTTTTCAATTTTTATTAATATTATTCAAAAGTGATTCATGTCTCTTCATTAAAACCAACCTCTGAGCTCCATATCCTGGGGTCCCGGGGCAAACAGCGTCTCTGAGGCATTGTTCATCAATGTTTTTACATTTTAACCTTTTCTTAGACTTGAATTTAGGTGTTTTACATTTTAGTTGACGCGAAGATAACAATGATAGACGTAAATGTGTCAACTATTCATTAAAATGTTGCAACATCCGTTTATGAGAATCCATAATCCTTTCTTTCTACTTCGATCATGAAGGAGGGTTAATTTCGTATCCTCTCTACTGAAATTACTCTTTTGGGTTTTATAGTGTAAGTCTTTTAAAAGTTAACTTTTATATTTCTCTCTCATGAAAAGATGTTTCTGCAAAAATCATTGAATTGAACTGTTAACGCAATGACGGTATGATTCTCATACCTTCAAAATAAATAAATTCGAGTTTATAAATTAATTAAAGAAAAAATGCGAAAAAAAGGCCAACTGTTCTAGCTGTGACGTCAACCCAATCACGTGACCCAAGAAGATGCGAAAGGACGGAGTCGAATGAAAATCTAAATTTATTATCAAGTTTTCAAGTGACGAAATGTTTGTCCTCTCGTCTCCAACAGAGTGTGAACTGAATCAGTAGTAGAGCGCTTCGTGGGAGAATTGTTGACGATTTGACTCTCGCGCATATGAAATAATGAAAGACCTTCGACGTGTTATGGACTTTAAATAATACTTATGTTTTTTGTGAAGAGCTCGCTGCGTTTCGACTTTTGTTGATGTCGTCGTCAGGTGATCAAATAATAAGAGACGATAAACAAGAACAGAAATATAAACACAAAATATGTTTACAAAACAGCAGAAACTAAACAAGCATGATATAATATTGTGTCGTATAAAGCAGATAGCTTTTCAGTGTTTGTGCGTAAATTCAAACTCCCGTGTGTATTTTTTTTTATAAATATCATTTCTGATTTACAACATTTGTAATAATTAACTTCTTTGTATTGCCCCAATCCATCAAGTGATAATTATTAATGCAATATGTGGTAACTATATATATATATATCTGTCTCTTATACACATCTTCCTTCTCGAAAGTTACTTCCAATAAATGCTGTTGTAGTCTGAGTTTCTTCTATTCCTGCAAGATGCGGGCCCGAAATCTGTCACGTTAACGACGAAACATCCCTAAAATGGTAAATTTGAGTNGCGGGACGAGCACAGTAGCATGTAACGTCACATGTCAAGTAACGAGGGAACGAGGAGCAAAGCAGAAAGTGCATATGCTGCTCTTGTGTTGCGGACATAAAAAAACCTCCCGCTGCGGGGCCGCTGTCCACTGTGCCCCATACGTGATGCGAACTTTCCTCCCCGAATAGTGACTCGGAAGTTTTGAGTTCTATGAAGAAAGAAGCAGCTTTATTTATAAAAAAGGAAATCGGTGTTGTATCCTTCTCACCTCGAAAGTGTTGACGTCCATGATTCCGGATATCCGTTGCAACAGAGCTTCGTCTTCGTCAGAAAACAGCAACGCAGCGGCTCGCAAGGGCTGCCAACACAAGCAAAAAAATTGTGATGAATTATTGGGACTGTCGTAAATTGAGTCGACTATACAACTTTCATCAGCGCCTTTAACCAAACCGAGTTGTGTGCAAGAAATGCGATATTTGTATTTTAAAGATATAAATAAGAAAAAATAGTTCACAATCTAAAATTTTCAAAGTTATTCGAACAGTGGTCCCGAGCACGAAGGATGCAATAGGGTAAGATGGTTTGAGACAATGCTAAATATTTCGTTTTCAAAACAAAAAATAGGTTGTCTTAATTTGACTTTTACTGCGTAAAGAAGAAATGTGTAGCAAAATACAAAATTTCTGTTCTCTTTCTATCGTGTGAAGTCTTCCAACAGTTAGCTACATTGCAACATTTGTTTTATATGCTCTATGACGTGTATTCTTATTTTAATTGGCCTCCCGTCAAGAGTTCGTCGGAGGTGTTGGCCACGCGCACTCAAATCCTTTTCCCGAAAATGACGTTGGAAATTTGAAAGGACAGCTCTACATTGTGTTTTTGGAAATCCTTTTTCAATCACAGCTGGGTCTCGCCTCGCGCAACTCTCTCAAACTGAAGTCACACATCACGTTTCCTTAGCAGACTACATGATATCAGCATTTGGGGTTTTAGTTTGTAAAGGAGGTTTTTGAATTCTTTAAAATGATGATAATTTGATAATAGCGATCTTCATCAAAATAACAGACCAAGACAAAGAGTTATATTCTTTTAATTTTTATGTTTCACTTCAAAATATTGAACAAAATTGTGAAACCGAATCAATCATTTTATAAATCTATTTCCTTTCTTCTCAGGTTTCCTTAATAAACTTTGAATCATTTTTGTAATTATTTTAAATTAATAACATCAGATTTACGGACCCTGCGGAAGTGCTTAGTTTGCTTATCAGGTAATCCCTCTTCGTCCCTCGGAAGATCGTACTCTCTCACCAGTGCTTGCATTGCATCGGGACCTTCCCTAATCGGCTGCAGTCATTAATTGAGTATTCATTAATTACGGGTGTTTATCGAAAAGAGAGATTTCATTTCACTTTTACCTCCACCACGTGCGCGCGCGTCTCCTCCCACGCTTCTTTGCCGCGTCGCGCCTCTTCGTGCGCCTCCAAGCGCTCGATGCGCTCCCAGCGGCGATCTCCCGAACGACGCATCATCAGCGCCCGCACACATAGTGCGACGCGCGGCCGACAGAGATCAGGAGGGGGCCCGTTTCGCGCTCGCAGCCACGCGCATTCCGCTTCTCCTGTTTCAGGCGACAGAAAAAAAAGAGAGCTTATAACATAACAAGTTCGTTCTTTTACAATGGATAAATGTGGAATCTAATGCCAAGGTTTTTTCTGCGAAATACAAACATTTTCTCGCAAATCATCCATCAGAGGATGCTCTCGCTCTGTTTGAACCGATTCCAAACTTTATTTCTATTCTTATTTAAACTCATTTCTTGCTACAATCCAATCCAATTGTCGCATCGCATCGCATGTCGCACTGTATTTATTCTAATGCGTTGTCCTTGTCGCCATGGCGATGAGAGAGCAGTTNGGTGAACCCTTTTACGCATCGCATCGCATGTCGCACTGTATTTATTCTAATGCGTTGTCCTTGTCGCCATGGCGATGAGAGAGCAGTTTTGTTTCAAAGGTCTCATCGCTGTCGATTTGCACAATTAAATTTTTTCTCGTACAAATGTTTTACTCTGAAGAGAGTTCAAACAGTTCAATATCAGTCCTACGTGAGATAATAAGTGTTCATTTACGAAATTTTTTCATCTCTTTGTTACTTTAACGAAACATCAACGTCCCATTGAGAGCCTTCATTCTTCGTGTTATGTAACTATGATTTATTCACTCCGCGCTGTTTTAGCTGCCGTTTTTTTTTTTACTTTATTTTTTCAACAGACTGAGTTCAAGAGATAACAACTGTTGGGCTTCTCGATCTTCTCAGATTGGTGCATTTCTTTACTCGAGAACTTTGAAAACAGAGTGAAGTTGAAGAAGAAAAAAAGAGAATAAATAGCGCCATTTACTTTTCACTACTCTCGCAGCGTTCGTCGACAAAAGTTTACAATATTATCATCATCCCTGTAAATAAACTTTTGCCATAATTTGCCATAAATCGAATCCATCTTAATGATTCGAACGCTACATCTAGGGAATCCTGTTCGTACTTCGAAGTCATGTTAGAAAATGTAACGAGATAAAAAAAAAACCTGACCGTAATGACGATTGCGTTTATTATAAAGAAATAGCACTAAATTAGCTCTGAATTGTCCTCAGCTTTGTAATTTGCTCTTTAGACAATAAATTATTAATTAGATCGCATTAAGCGACTGGTACACAGTGTAGCCAACGCTTTCATTTCGCAATCGTTCATAATTCATAAGAGCACCTCGCGTTATGTTGGCAGCACTTGTAAACTTAAATCTAACGCCAACATGGACTAATCCATTTCTCTTACCGAAGGGCGTATCTGCGTGCGCGCATCGTGCGCAGAGTGGCACGGCGCAACACAAGGCGCAGAGCGACGGAGGGCGTGGCAGCGTGCGCAGGCAGCGCGCGCACACGGGCGCAGAAGCGTCTGCGCGCGGTCCCCAAAGCGCTGCGCTTTCGCAGATCACTTTCTCTCCAGAAGACAAGGGACGCGACGCAGCCAGATATCTACACATAAAAAAAAACATCTTTCAATAATTTGCTCTGAATGTATTTCTTTCTCTCTCTCTCTCTGTCTACACGTGAGAGCTTTTAGTCGAGCGGGGAATCGAACCCGGAACTCCGCGTGTTCGGAGGGGTGTCAACCACTGCGCCACAATTGTGTAGCATTTCCACACAGACCTCACACACAAGAGATTTATTTATTTAGCGCGTGGCAGCGTACGTAATAAAACAAAATACAGCAAGTTGCGTGAAATACAGAAAACGCACGTAAAAGTACAGTGGGCCTGTGATGGCATCGGATCACAAATTGCGTGTTACAGTTTAATGTCTAAATCTTTAAGCCATCCATCCCACAGCCTCCGTCGTAGCACTAACAAAGCTATTCGTATCGCCCGCAAATCTTCTGAGAGCAGAATCACAAATGATGTGAGTCATAGACTGTTTCACCTCGCACCAGTCACGCACCAGCGGAGTCTCTCGCACTCGATTCATTGCTTCGAGGAAGATGGGAAGTTGCTCCGGCAAAGTTCCCGTACAGCTCTCGAGTGACTGTGCGTGTGAAGCCGTCTCTTCCATCCCTCAGCGAAGTATCCCGCTACCGCGGCAGCTGGTCGGCGGGATTTAGGGCGTCCGTAGTCTCCCGACAGGTCCGCATGTATGGGCGAGTCCTGGGTAGCATTTATGACAGACATAGTTGTCAGAAGGGCTCTGTGACGGCGCACGGTTGTAGGTTTGATGCAGCGAATGATCATATTCTCATTGTGTCGTATGAGAAGACGAGACCGGGTGCCGGGGTGCGGTGTAGATGAGATGTTGCTGCCAGTTTGTGTAGAGCGGAGCTTTGAGGCCAATTTAGTTCGCTGAGTCCTGCAGAAGCTTAGGGCTCTTTCAATCGTTATTCACAAACGGCTTGAGTGACGTCATCAAGAGATACTCTGACAGTCTATTGTTTAAGTGGAAGCGGGAAGTTTCTGTTTTGGTTGTGCCGGGTGTCAGTCTCCAATTCTTGAAACATTTTCCTAATATCTTCCAGTCTTCAGTTAGTGTGTTTCCCTGGTTCATTAGATTTTTATCTCGTATGGCAAGGGCTACGTCGTCCGCATATGCGTGTTTCCTGCTCGCAGTTTCGGATATGTCACATATATAGGCATTAAACAACAGAGGGAAGACTACTTGTAGTTGCCTGTTTGTTAGTAGTCAATTTTCTAAAGCAACATTTTATTATATTTAGTAGTTTGTACAGTAAACCTTCTCACCACACACTGTCAAATGCTGCTCCACTTTTATCCCGCTCTTTTCTGTGTAGGTGGTGGTCAAGGGCAAGAACTTGTTCTTGAGTCGTTGGGGTCCGAAACCAGCAGCTCTTGTTCTATGGGTTGTTCCTTTTGAATTTGAGGACTACTTCCGGCGCATATGAGAAGCTCTAATAGTTGTTTGTAGCAACTGCTTAGAAGGGAAATTGCTCTGTAATTACTTGGATTTACGAGGTTTTAATTACGCTATAACTTTGCAGAGGCTCATTTGATGAGGGATCTTTTTGGGCAGCTGTAGTTTAGAACATAATATTGTACGCCATTTTACTGTATTTTTGCCGCAGTGTATTAGGAAGTCATTATGAAGACCGTCGAAACCTGGAGACTTTTCTGGTTTATGTTGTTTAATAGCTGCGGTCACTTCTTCGGTGAATGGGTTTTGTTTAAATCTGACATCGTAGAGCTGAATTTTTTCTTTAATTCTGCAAGTCTTTTCTTGATTTTTATTTTGTGTGATCTACTGCGGTTAGTACTGGACACACTTATTAGGTGGTCGGCTATTTGGTTTGCAGTCACTAATGGTTGACTTTTTATGACTGGAGTAGCTGTGCCAAGCTTCCTTCGTAAGCTCCAAGCTTTACGACTGGAGTGTTTGTAATCCGTTGTCTGTACCACGGTTTTCCATTTCTCATGTCTTGCATCCTCTAGGTTGCGTATCAGTTCATTGGCTATCTCCGATGTAATCTTTATACAGGATCTCGTTGTTTCCATGCCATCCGGGGTGTATGTTCTTCTGACACCTCTCGGAATGTTTTTCTTCGCCGCGGCAATTACGGTTCCCACAAAACGCTGGTAATGCGTGGGTTCAGGAGGATCTTGGGTCAATTTGCCTTCGCGAAATTCCATCTTGGCTTAGGATGAGAGTGAACCAAAGGTAGGCGATGCAGGCCAATGTTTATTTGAATGAGGCAGGTCCCGGTTTGATTCTGTGCCCCATCGAGCAGGTTTGGAAGATGATAGGTCTTTCGCGTCCAACACCAAGAAACGATTTTTTTGCTTGAGCCCAGTTCATAAGAAATGTGCCGTTAACCATCAATGTTTGCATATTTCCAATTTTGACGGTGACTGTTAAAGTCACCTGCATATATTGCGGGGTGTGGAGATTTTATCAGCCCAGTTTACTAGCGGAGGTTTGTATATTTTTTTTCTATTTTTAGTTGTGCAAGAAAGAGATAAGTGAACCCTCGGGATTCGAGACGCGGCCCGTCGCTCTCTTTCACTTGACTGAGAGAAAAAGTGATCACATCCTCTGATCATCTCAAAACACATTTTAATATACAAATCATTTTATATATTTAAAAAAAAGGAGAAGAATGAGGAAACTGAAAGATTCCCTGATAGCCCTCGCGTCCGGAATGAAAAGAAGAACAAAAAGAGGTGACCAAGGAAGGTGAGGAAAGAGAAAGGAAGGAGCCTTCCTCAAGTAAGTGGAAGTAATGCCAGGACTCAGCTCGGGGCCCCGTGTTCGCCAAACACGTACTTTTACTAG
>NNCF01129567.1:151618-163007 GCA_002313205.1 Laupala kohalensis
TTTTTTTTTTAGGACGGTGAATATTGTTCTTTGCAAACAACATCGTTTCTTAAATCTAAGTACAAATTCATTTCTGCAGTTGTTTACTAAACTAGGATCTCCATGATATTAACTAGAAATATTTAGTGTAGACAGAGTAGTTCTCTACGCATGGAGAAGGTATATGTGGTGACTTTCTTGTCTCAGGTAAAATCGGCGGCGACGACCCAGGAATCGAACGCGAGACTCCTGCATAGATCGCGGGGGTGTTAAACCACTCGACACTATCCGTTCGCTGCCCCGTTTCGCAACTGTACAACCCCTGTACACGCGATGAGTGCCGGGTTCGATTCCCGGCTCGTCGTCGTCGTCGTCTGCTGCGTGTGTTTCGAAGCACTGTGTAGCAGCGTTGAGGTGTCGGGCGCTGGCGTCTGTGAGCTATTTCTTGCCTTCTTCTTCTTCTTCTGTTGTTGTTCTAATCTTAGCAGCCGCCGCCGCCGCCGCCGTCGTCTTTGGCCTCGGAGCGATGATTGTCCGACCTCGTTTGCTATAAGGTAAGGGAAGAGTGAGGGTGGGAGACGATGGGGGGGGGGGAAAGGGGCGACAGCAAGGGGGATGAGCCTTCTTCTCTTTTCCTGTTGCTCTTTCCACCTTTCGACTGTTTCCTGCATTCTTTTGTTCCTGTACTATTTTCAATCGAATTTAATGAAAACATTGCAAATCTCATGCTCAAAACTCTCGTAAATATTTATTTTAATAATTAAAAATATTACAATATATATTATAAACAATATTTTCTTTCGAAACAACCGTAGCTGTCAGAAAATCCCGATCTGTGAAGAAGAAAATGTTGTTTTGGACGGACACACAGAAGACGGTTACAGCTAAGTGGTACACTGAACAGTGGCTACCCGAAGTCCTTGAATCTCTGAACAACAACAACCTGCGGCCAAAAGTCAAGAATGGACGGACACCTGGTTCTTCCGTCATGACGACGACAACGCTCCAGCTCACCGAGAGCCAAATTGGCCTGCACAGAATATTTGACAAGTGCAGGAGTGAAACTCCTTACAATACCTGCGACTTTGCTCTGTTCCCGCACGTGAAAATGAAGCTGAAAGGGATGCGGTTTTCGAGGACCTTCTAAGGGCTTGGGACAACGAGTGTGCCTCGCTCCCTAGCGAAACTTCTCAGAGCCGTTTTGGAGAATGGAGAAGTGTAATGAATGTGGCGGAAATTACTTTGAAAAAATTAAATAAATAAATAAATAATGCGGTATTGCAAAACTTTGCTAGTACCCTTTTTGTATATAAGAGTGAATATGTTTCGTTATTTATGCAAAAGGCATCTCAAAGGAAAATGTCTTAAATATCTTTCTCAAATGTCTTTTTGGTCACGTATAGANCGTATAGATAAAAGTGATGTAACAAAATACTACGAAGGAAAATTTACTATAAAAAATCAAAGAAAAATCTCTTTCCATCACTTTCGGGATTTTTAAAAGTTGGTCTTTTCTTAAAAATTGTTTCCTTCATCATTTGCACATCATCGATTATAATAACAATTATTTTATTTAAATGATTTTGAAGTTTAAATCCTAATAAGTACACTTTACTCCGTTTCTTTGTTTATACCGATCTACGATATTTTACTTTATTTTAATTCTATCTTCTACCTTCAATGTAACAATGTAGCAATGATACCAACAGAAGAGACGAAAACCTCTGCGTGAGAGATAACGAACGAACGAACGAACGAACAGACTGACTCTGTCACAGCCGAAGGAGGAAAAAGGCGCGGCAAATTACGTTGGAAGAGAGATCAAGAGTGAAATCAATCGCGCGCCAGGATTAATTTAAGATATAAATAAACAATAATGAATAACTAATAATAATAATAATAATAAACCACGACGTGAGAGTAGAGCTCAGCACTAGGACGAGGATCTTGCTCCGGCTGGTTTGACCACAGGATAGAGCCGGTACTTATGTTACAGCAGACTGAGTGGGCATAGGAGGACAATTAGAAAAAGATAGGGTTTGTTTTTAATATAAGCTTCACTTTTGATTTATGGAAATCAGTTCATTCCTCTGTAATATTATGAAGGTTACGTTTCTTTATTTGTGCGTAAGTTTTTGTTGACATAACTTTTTCATTATTTTTTGCTTTTGACATTTTTCATAAAACTTGGAACACGTTTTCCCAACTATTTAGAAAATTCTTAGTTTAAATTAAATTCTTGAGTTCGTAAGTATTCGTATAATTGGAAGTGATGTGTGGAATCAATGACTTCCTTTTTGATGTTCTGATTTTGTATACTTGATGTGTTTTAAATCTTTTTAAACTTTTGATACTTCATTCATTCATTCTTATGTAATGTATGGTTTTTTTTTTTTTTTGGTTGGGGCTTTAGGGCTCGTCAACATCGAGGTCATTAGAGCCCATTGTAAGGTATGAATTATATTATATTTTATTTCTGTGTTGCTGTCATTTTAATATTTTATACACCCATTATTTACGGTAGCACTGTTTCTTGTACTTTTTTCTGTTTTTTCGTTATTTTTTAATAATATTCTTATTTGTGGCACAGTATAAAAAGTGTGATATCCTTTGACTGATCTAAGTTTCCACACGTACGTACACGCACGGGTTATTATTTATCTCGCGTGGGATATACGTCGTTATGACAACCACAGATATATATAGTTTCTAATATGCCGGTGTATAAATAATATATAACATCCAATTCTTGCTTAACCGTATTTTAATATATTATTATTGAGAATATAATGCCAAAGGCGTGTTGAAGTAAACCAGAAATTTATGTACGTTGATGAAATTCCTATTTTATGTAAAATTGAATATGAAAGTCGAATGCGGTAATTTTAACTCGTATTATTTTCTTTTATTAAAATCAACAAATTCATTAATATGATAAAGCAATTATATTGTACTAATTCGAATTGAAAAAAATAGTAATTTCTATATTTCTCATGAACTATTTACACCGTCCTTTCTTTTACAAAATCAATTTATTATTAAAAGAGATATTAATGTTTAGGGAGCCCCAAGAACCTTTAGTTAGGAGTTCAAAATATCGCCATTGGAGCGCTGCGGTACGAGACCACTTTGTACTTCATTAAACACGCGACAGATGGTAGTAGTGACAGCCCTGACGTACTCTTCAATGTCACCGAGACATCAACCAACCTTAATCTCGCGACAGATGCTCCTCATTAGTAAGAAAAAAAAGAATACGACAAACTTGTATCTCACTGAACATTTAATCAAATAAAACATGCTAATTCACTTCAGAGGTATGTATTGACGTACCAGACAACAAAACAGTCTGTAAAGAATACAAAGAATATAAATGTGTTGAAATCGCTGCTCCTGTTTCCCTCAACCCCCGCCCCCCTAGGTTTATAAACACAACTAATTCTGTTGCGACGGTGAACGCAAAATATAGGAAACATTGTGTTCAATCTCATGTTTATCATCCTGACAGCAGTGATTCAGAATTTCCCTATCATTGTGAGTCTCAATACTCGTAAAATCCTTTGCTCATTCTCTCAATTGGGACACCGGTTTCCTGAAGGTCATTCCAGAGATCTGATCAGAATCTCTTCGTACGACATATTCATAAAATGCCATAGTTTAGAAGAATGTTAGGAATATGGTATTTACTTGAATTACAATTTTCATGATTACTCTGAGTTTTCGCGATTCTACGCACGTCAAGTTTGGAATTTTTGCTCGAATATGTTTTTATTCCGCGTTTCGGCCATCAGCTAAGGACCTCGAATGAGGCTCACTGCGGTTGTTAGTCGCAGAGGGTGAACTTTCCTTACATTTAAAATTCTATTTAAAGTGAGACATGGAAATGAAAAGCTACGAATTTTATCTTACCCCTCCTGGGAATTGAACCCGAGATGACTTGCTGACGAGCGACCACGCTGACGCCGTAGCCACGGAGGGGTTTTTTCTCGGATATATATTTCTTCTACACTCTTCTTGTTCAATCTAGTCGGTAGATCAGGTGTTCTTTGCAAAATTCTTATGTTCTTGTGTTGATAAAATCTTGGAAAAACTAACAATAACATATCCATATTAAAAGAAGTATGGCTTCTGCATGTGTCCACAACTATACTCCGAGTCATGTTTGTGTTCTTCCAGACAAAATTTCACTTAACCACTTAACTTCTGCCAGTGGGGTCAGCGCGGACCCCAGAGCATCTTTCGCGACGTGCATAAGGCACCGTTATCAAGGAAAATGATTCATATGCTATGACTTTGTTCCTTTTATTCTCTTTACATTAGAAACCTTATTTTAATTTTTTTTTTTTTTAATATAGCACCGACTAGCGGTGGGGTCCGTACGGACCCCGGGAACAAAATGTATTAAATACTTTTTCTATTTGTGAATTGCGTTTTATGGTTTTGCCTGTTACTTTACACGAAATGTTCTTTGATGTGTTTAGCTTATTGTAGACCTTTCATATCTTTGACACTTTCATGTCGTGGAAAGTAACATAAGAAAACCTTTGACTCTGTTTTGCAACTACAATCTGCAGCTTGTGGGACAATAATACATTCTTCCTGGTTGACAGATGTCACCGGTTGTGTTCACCAGTAAAAGATTCCTGTCTTCGCAGAATCTACTTTTGAAGTGCGAGTTTATGATGACGGGATGTATGGTACGTGCACACCGTCATACTTTGCTCCCCTATAACCTCACACTTCGTGATTGGAGGGGAGTTTGACTTCTATTATTATTATTTTTCCGTCTTACGGCGAATGTGAAAGTGAAGTATCTGGTGAAATGTTCAAGTTTTGCTTCATTTTCTACCTTCACAACTGGAACGACTTTGACGATTGACTTAATGTATAGAGTCGGAGGACGACGCTGAAAGAAATGAAAATGAAATGAATCGAATGCATTTCGAGCGAATGCATTTCGACTGGCAGGAAGCGACGTTTTGCGTCAGCAGAGTCTGGTCAGCAGTCAGCAGTCTCGTCCATCTCCTGGGAACTCAGACCTTCGCAGATCGTGACATAAATTGGATTGTTTCATCCTAAATGTTTTTGATGCAGAGAAACGTGTAAAATACAACTCTGAAAATTACAATGACATAGTAAAAGGTGAATCGTGGAAAAACATGGACACCGGAAAATATGAACATAGTTGATAGAGATCTTCTAGCGGAGTTTAGTATATTGTCCTTCACTGAGAAAGTAAAGGTGGTAATTCTATTTATGAGATCCTCTTGTGCTCATTCTAAAATTGTCAATATCAGAGCGTAGAGACGATCAGACGATTCGAAGCTACGACGTTCGCCCATCGAGTGAGAGCGGGAGACGGTCGGACGGACGGCCCTTTTACTTATTTTCTCAATCATCTACACTCAATCATCGACGCCCGGAAGTTGGAAGAGGTCTGCGGCGTATTTTCTCCGGTTCACGAAGTTCAAAATATAAAGAAATGATAATGATACGATATAAAATGATCATACAGAAGAGAAAAAAAGTATTTGAAAGAAAATCACGGATAATAGTGACATTTTTCTGGAGTTCTTTTTCTTAAATTCAGCAAAATAGATTTGAATATCTCGACCACCGCATCCCTCCACTGTCCTCCCTCCTCCTATTCACAATGTTCTCTCGTTCAACGAACAGAGCTTTCGCGTATATTACGTGAATTTGCATTCGGTAAGAAACTCAAATAGCGGTACTGTCGTGTCGGGAGCGCTTCACACAATTTCAACAAGTTTTTGCTAAATATTCAAATTACAAAGGAAAGAGAAGAGAGAGGAGAGAGAGAGAGAGGGAGGAAGCCGTGAGATACGTCCGAGGGAGGAAAGTGAACAAGTAGAGACGTAAGTGCGAGATGAGAAGTGTTTTTTCGTGAAAAATCTCACAAAAACACTAAAAATACGTATTAAAAATTAATTTTCGAGAACATTGGTTTAGTTACTGCAAAAGAAAGTTTTTTTCTTCCGAAAAAGGAACCTTGGGGTAGTCACTGCTGTAAAAAATTTGCGTGAGTCGCAGGGTTAAGAAAGAAGAGAGTCACGATCGGAAACGGAGCTCTGTGTGTTTTACTTTGTTGTTTATTAGAGTCATTAGGCGTTTGTTTCAACCCTCTCGACCATAAATCTGTTCATTCATTCATTGTCGCTTCATTGATGTTGGTATATAGCGCTCGTGGACAGTGAACCCAACATTTTACACAAAAACCATCGTCCACAAGAGCGAAATGATAATATCTGTTATCTCGCGTTCAGTTGGCAAGACATTGGAACTTGCGTCCATTGCCAACATCGGCCCCCAATTCAATTCAATCCTTTTGCTCTTGTGGCTGTTGCTGTTCTCTTCTGTTGTCTTCTTTCTGCATCGAGAGCAAAGTGTGCAAGGAATATCACCTTCTTGTGTCTTTGTTTGTTGTCTTATTAACTTTTGTATTTCTTTACAGCAAATAGTCGCTTTTGTGTGACTCCCATTACTTAAATTACGCTAGCGAGAGAGGTCGTGGATTTGAGGTTATGTTGACATGAGAGAGGGTTGTTTTCTTTGGTTGTGTACATGACGTATGAGCACGCGCGTTACGCGATTAGCGTCATAAAGGAAACGTGTACATCATGCAAAAACTCTGTAAGGATGAGAGAGGAAAGGAATCGAGAAGAACCTCATTTTGATCCTACAGGAGACGCATAGTGCGTTTAATCCAGGCACAAACCCTTGTGTACTGGTTCTATGCAGGCGAGACTCGAAGCTAAGGTTTGAGGTGCGGCTACGAAGCTGAACGTTGGGGAACGTTGTCTGGAATTCGAGTCAATCAGAGGTGAAGAACCAATCAGGGACAATCAGTGAGACGACGGGGAAGGAGGTCTCCGAGGCAGTCAAGTCAATCGGTAGAGCGGCAGTGGAGAGGGTCAGGTTCAGTCTAAATATATTACCAGACACAACATGAATTTAAACAACTAAATTTTGCAGAAAAATATTCAAAATATTATTCTTTTCGTTTTTCTGCAACCTTCCTTCTACTAAGCTATCATGGCACTATTATTTTGTTGATGTATACGCGTCGTTATTTATATAATCGGACAAAAAGTCGGCCGCCTCAGGATTGTCTAAAGACTCGAATTCAGTTCCTTTTCTGGCTAAAAATTAAAAGTCTTTCAGTTATTTGAATTATTCGTTTTCGTTTTATATATTTTTATTTCGCGTTCATTGCACGTCTTGACTCTTAACTTTCTTAGTACTTATCTTATCTTAGTATTTAATGGAAATGAACTAAAACACAAGTTTTTATGCAACGGTAGGAGTTTATGGCCGACAATGAAAATAATTTATTTATATGTATTTTCTTATATGTACTCAAACGATCCTATTCAAAATGAAATTTGTATTGTGGAAGTAATTTTGCTTTTTTCGATTCCAAAAGTACCTCTGTTCTGCTCTGTTTAGTAGTGGAGTTTAATTGAGTAGCGGTTGTGCTCACGATCAGTGGACTGAAGCCCATCACTTGTCTGTAGAAGTAGGGTCCGTAGAGCAGCAAGAAGTGCTCTGCCCACACGTGGGAGCATTGCAGACAGATGAGCGCCTGCACAGCGGGACTCGAGTACATCCGCGCCCACGGAACGTTGCTGCTGCTGCTGCTGCTTCTCTGGTTCAGGTCGCCGCCGCCGCATTCCTGCTCCTGCCGATGGCGATGCTGCTACGAATCCATCAAACACAAACCCTTCAAACAACATTATATATAAAGTATTAGGATTCCTACAAAATCGAACGGTTTTCCCCACGTGCGACTGACCGAACTTTGAGTTTATTGATATTAAATCGACAAAATTGTCTTAAAATTTCCTTCGGGACATAGGTCTGTGCGCAAGTCTAGCTTGCAATGGAGACAGTATTGCCATTCACTGCTCATATCACACTTCTATATAAAGCATACCGTATTAGCCTCTTTCTCAAAGGGTCCCTCTGCCGTCTGAGTAGGGAATAACACAGATACAGTTCTCACGAAAGCCTCTCTGCTATCAGCTCTTTGCCAACGATTGGGAACGACTCTCTCTTGCAAAAGTTATTGCATGTCCCTGGCTTCCTTTAACAAAACCTGCCCTTTTTCCTTTTGGAGTTAAGGTGCCGTCAATCATTGTATTATTTCAATTTTATTTACCTTGTATAATACAAAAGTTACACATCCATAACTATAGCAATCCTGCAGAGATGGACTAAAACATCTGGGCGTCCGCAAGTAATCATTAACAAATAAAATAGAGTAAGACTACAGTGGATTAAAACAACATAATAAGATATGAGGAAAGTTTACACTTAACAACAAATTAGTAATTTATCATATAACTGAAACAATAAGCAAACACAACAGGATCAGTCTCTGTACAGTTGATTTTTTTAGAATTTAGCCAAGCGGGTATTTTTTTCTTGATCAACCTTTTACCACAAGTCAATTCCTTCGAAATAATTTCTTGGTAATTTATAAAAATTTGAATAGGCAGCAACATATTGATTCTTACTATTAATAGTCTTCTTATACTTGAGAGGTGTAATATCTGGGTTTCTTGTGCCAATATCAGATTTTTTTAAAACTCGATATTTAATTCATAGTAACAAAAAGCAATACTTCCAACCACAAACATATTATTTAGATAAGGAAGTCTAGGAGTTAAGCAACCTATTATTTTAAGGATTTTCTTCAAAAGAGAGGAAAGTGACATTATTCTGTTCACCTGCTGTTCCCATCCTGCGTCTCCGAACGCGGAAGGGCCGCCGTTGGTTCCCGGTGTCCTCCTCCTCCCTCCTTCTTCCTCCTCCTCCTCCTCCTCCTCGTCGCCGCCTTCGTTCCTTCCTCCTCCTCCTCTCCTCATCCTCCTCCCTTCTTCCGTGCCTTCCGAGCCCACCGCCAGCCAGAGCACCCCCCACACCATGGCGACGCCGCTGGCGGAGAAGAAGGACCACGGCCATCCCAGCAACATGGTGAGCGTCGAGCACAGCGGCCACGCCAACGCCACGCCCGTGCCTCCGCCTTTCGTGAGAGACAGGAAATGGCTGGTAGAGAGGTAGACGACATCCCACCTTCCTTTGGGGCAACTCAGGGGAGAAGAAGGGCAATCGAAGTTAGGAAAAAGAGCGTCAAAAGAAACCGTCGGCCAATTTAATATAAAATATGATAACGAAAATTACAAAAAAGCAAACTATTAAGGATGGAAGAGAAATATGATTGGGAAGAATAAGAAAGATTTTTTTGTGGGGCTTTAGGGCTCGTCAACATCGAGGTCATTAAAAAAGAAAGAAACAAGAAGACATCTCATGAAAAGATAAACAAAAATATAGGAATGTGAAGATAAGAATGAAATGAAGAGAATAACATCAAATGTAAGACGACAATGATGATAGAATAACAAGATAAAAATGAGATATTGAGCTGATGGTCGCGGCACACGGGGATAATACAACTAAAATGTAAATAAATAATAAATAAACGGAAACAAGGAATTTAAGGATTATTTGTTCAAAAAGGAAATTAACGACTAGTGAGTGGTGTACATGTGGCAAGGAAGAAGATGCGGTGAACCATACATGACAAAATTGTGCAACAGTTAAAGAAGAAAGAGCACGATGGATAGGAGAACTAAAATGGCATGGAGTATACAGCGATAAGGATTGGAAAAGATGCATAGCTAATGAGGAAATGTACCATGAATTTGAATAGTACGTAAACAGACTTACGAGTGTGAAGAAAGAATACTGCTAGGGAGTAGAAAGTTCCCCATTTTCTCGCAGTAGGGACGGGGAACATATATACTGTAGTACCATATATGGCCAAGAGGGAACAGTCGTGTTTGGAAATCAACGGGATATAACAAACAAGAATAAGAGAAAAGAAGAAACACAATAACAGGATAGAAAGACAAGAGGAAAGGAAAAAAGGGAGAGAGAGAGAAAGAGAAGAAAAAAAGGAAAGAAACTTAAACAACAGAACAATAAGACAGAAAGTATTGAGAGAGAACGTGAGAGAGAGAGTGAAAAACTCAGGTAATGGCCAAACGGTCGAGAAACCGGGTTCAGAAAAGAAATTTAAAAGAACAGAAACTGGAACTGAGAGCAGTTATGCGACGAGAAAGGTAGATACTGTTGGATGGGAAAGTAGTGAAATATGACGAGAGGGGATGGAAGAGGCAGATAACTCTATGGACAAGAACGAGCGAATTACCTCAAGAAGATGATTACTATAGGAATAACTGAACCAAGATTGCAACAGAGAAGCAACATGGGATATTAAAGAAATACATAGACGATATAAAGGAAATAAAAGGAGGACTAGAAGTATAATTTCACCGACCTATCCATGTCCTTGTGGACGAGTACTGTGTTCAGAAGAGGACAAACAGAATGAGAAGAGGAGCAGGAAATGGTGTCCAATTAGGTGCATTAAAGATCTCATTTGTAAATGGTGACAAATGTAGCGTGCTATTGAAGCTTGTCTACGTGGGGTGGAAGGGGCTGCTGTAAGTAGGCAGGTGGAGGTGTTAGTGGGAGCAGTTTGTAATAGTTAAGAGTTAGTGATACTAGGATCAATTGGATGTAGATAAAAGAAGATGGAGGGTTCGCTTCTCTGTAGTGAACAAACACACTGATGTGAGAAGCTACAATTTTGTTTCTGGCCCCACTGGGAACTAAACCGACAGAGTGACTCAGTTACAAAAGCAAAGCTTTGCAATTGCACATATATTCAATAGTGCCTATCGTATTGTACCCAATACGCTCTCACATATCATTAGTAATTCTTTTACAGTACTCATATTATTGAAAATACTAACGTCGAGATCTTACAAACACAGATTTTCCAATTTTTAACTTAAATTATAAATAGCAACAAAGTATGAAAAGTGATGTAGAGGAGAATACAAGTGGTTGGTTGTGATGTAAACCCACCCAGTGCGTGCCAAATGTAGACAGCCGCCTCCTTCCTGGGTGTCCATCGATCCACACACAGCAACATAGCAGGAAGAATGGCTCCCTTTAAATCAAAATATCATCACTTTTTGATCAGATTCGTCTCTTGTAGGGAAATTCAAAACACCTTAAAAGAGCAAAACGCCATTTTAGAACTTAAATATATCATCACTTTTTTATTTTGTCGGTTGATAATATCATTTTCTATTTACTTCACAGAAATATTTTCAATTCTTTGAGTATTTGCATTTTCTTGGCAAAAATCAACAAAACTTAAAAGTAAAAGTTATCGCCGTCCTTCCAACTGCTATCACACGGTTAGACCAACGACACATGCACAACCCCAACTCTTCACTCAGAATAGGTTTAGTGTGTTAGATGACATGTCCCTGTTCCCTCCCGTCCAGTACCCAAACCTGTTCACAAACTACGC
>NNCF01129568.1:8300-33601 GCA_002313205.1 Laupala kohalensis
GTTACGAATACAAAATTCTTAGGTTTCCACATCCAAGACAACCTCAAAGGGAATTGTCACGTTGACAATCTTAATTCCCAATTAAGCAAATTGTGTTACGCATTCCGAAACTTAGTTAACGCTGTTAGTCCACGTATTTCCCGTTGCGTATATTTTGCAAACGTTTACTTCCATTTACGTTACGGGATTACCTTCTGGGGTAATTCCGGTCAGAGTATTCAAACTTTCAGAATTCAGAAGAGGTTCGGATAATAGAGAAGATAGTTCGGATAATTTGTAAATCTTACCCCGGAAACTCTTGTAAACCTTTATTCAAGGAATTAAATATCTTAACACTTCCCTGCATTTATATTTATGAAACGGTCGTGTTTGTTAAGACCGAATTACTGAAGTGCCACCCTTGCTTTATACGAAACAGTCTCGTTCACGAACACTATACACGCAATAGTAGTAATATTCATCGCCCTAGAGTGTCAACCACTCTTTGCCAAAGAGGACCTTATCATTCGGGAATTGTTCTATATAATTCCTTGCCCATGAGTATATAAGATATTATGAAATTGAATATCTACAAATCCGCAGATAAAAACTACCTCCTGCACCAGTGCTTCTACACTGTAGAAAAATTTATTGGTTTCAATTAAAGTTGAATACGTCTTGTACTTTATCACACCATTGCTGTAGTACTTTTTAAATCACTTATAACAATTTCAAAAACTATTTTTTGCATGATTGTGTTGTCTTATGACTCATATTAATTTAGTTTTATGTGTACTTAACTTTGGTACGGTTGTGTACATTAATTTTGTAGCCCAAAACTGGCCCGGGTTTTTCTCCGTTTTTCCTTCGGGTAGAGGCGGATTTCTTATACAGGTTCTCTAGGCTTTGACTAGAGGCATGTTTATTGTAACAATAAATCATGAATTTTGTGTTTTTTAACTCTTATGATTTTTTAACACTATACTCAGAATAATGTATAGTTCGATAATAATTTGTACATATAAATTTACAAACATATTTTCGTTAAATTACAAACATCTTGACATTCTATTAGTATTATAACTCGCAGCTAACATTTTATCTTATCTGGGAACTTTTGCTGAAATTTTTGAATCTGCCTCTGCCTTAGGGCCCTTGATCGGAATTGATGGGATTGTCCCTTGCTTTCGGAGTGTAAATTAGTTTATTGTCCTCAACATGGTCATACACAGTTTGTCTTGTTATTTGACAATAAATTTAAAAACACTTTAAATAACAGCTAATGATCTGGAAGTTGCACAGAGCAAGCAAAATGTAAGGTATCAACAGACGATCCATTCTGTTAATTAAAAGGACAGTATTTCTGATGAATGTGATGGATTAGAATGGAATTTTTGAATTAATTGTTTATGTTTCTAACTCTGATTGGTAGAAGAGATACAATTTTAAAATGGATAGGACATTAAAACTCTTGATGACAGAAATCATCCTTTGACATTGAATAGTGTTTTAAAGTGCAGAACCTCCTTATCAAGTGTGAGCTAATTATGACTATTCAGGTGAGGGTTTTTAATGAGTTGATTTGTTTTACATAGAATTTTTTGTATGTTGTGTCTTTCTTAGAAACTTCTGTTACAATTAAAAAAAGAACATGTTCCATTGTATCCTTAATTTTTAATATGACATTTCTTTTAATATTTGATTAGACTCTACTCAATATTTCATATCTTTTCCTTTTCTCTTCCACACCAAAGGTAATTTACTGCTAGCCATTTAAAATCCATTATTTAATTTCATTAGATTCTATTTAATATTTACTTAAAAACTCTATCTCATATAATTCTATTGTGAAATTGTTTAACCTTTGTCTACTTAAAAATATATGAATGACTTTTCAAGCAGGTTTTTTATAGCAGTTAGTGTCATTATCTTTTTTTGGTAATGCATCTTATCAAACTTAAAATGCATTTCTGATTTTTATTGATTAAAAATGAATTTTAATTTTAAATATCTAATCCATAATACTAATAACTCATTATGACTTTGTGAAATTTGTATATTAACTCTTAAAACAATTAATTGTGAGAAGGAAATTAAAAAAATTAAATGTGTGCAATATTGTCAAAAAAACTGGAATAGATTTACGTAGAAATTCTTTGATGAAATATTTATTATTACTAAAAAATATCATATGAAAGAGCATATAAAAGGGTTTTAATTTTACTTACAAATGTGTATAGCATGAATTTTGATGAGGAGCCTATATAGAAATCTGTTCTTAAATTTTATTATTTTTCCAATTTTTATAAATATGCTATTTTCTATTTCTAGTTTTTTATTGCCTAGTGTATGAGAATAAATATTTTTTAAAAACTGTTGATACTAAATTCCTTTCTGAGATACGTACATATTCTTACATAATCAGTAATAATGGAAAGAATTAAATATATGACATACTATGAAACATATTTAATATGTGACATTTAGTTGACAACAAGCACTAATAATTTAACATTACAAGAATATTGAAGCATAATAAAATTTTAATTCTCTATTTTAGTAATAAAATAGTGTTTTTTAGTAATAAACAGAGATAGATAAAACATAAATATGCCGACTCTTTATGTTTAGAAAGCTCTTTATTAGACTATTGTCAATGTAGCCTCAGCTTACACTAATCTTACTCTAATACTTGTTTAAATTTCATTTCTTTGAGTGTGTGTGTGATGGAGCGTCACTTTTCAGTTACAAAATTTTCATTAATGAGTCTCTTTTAAGATGTACTATCTTAAATGCGACACTGCCCTTGAAGCACACAATACTGTTAACAATATGCTCCATGACTCCTATTACAGAAGAGTAAAAAGGTGTTCACAGAATCTTAATCATTTAGAATAATTCAATGATATCTCCTTTTCTGATTTTATTTCCGTTTTATTATTCGATTAAATTATTTGTGCCTTATTTTATAGACTATCAACAATATCGTTTTTTCTCTTGGATCTTCATAAATATAATGAGGACAAGGATTATTTTTAATATATATCATCTCCTTAAATATCAATTAATTGTCATTAAATTAATCTCATCTGTCCCTTGATATCTGATGATCTTTGCCTATCTCTGATGTCAAATGAGACTTCAAAACATTGGCAATTAAGCATAATCTTGAAATGTAACATTGACCTCATTTTATTTATGAAGATCCAAGAGAAATTACATTATTGTCCATTGTCTAAAAAATGAGACACAAAAAATTAAATTGAATAATATTGTAGAATTTAGAAGATACAATATTCTCATTTCTTTTCTATGATTTTTTAAAACTGTGTAAAATTGCAAAGTTAGAGAGATCTTAATTAAATATTTTATAAAACTTGATGTCTGTCAAAGTATGGCAAGTTTCTTTTCCAGTTCTTTGAATAAAAATTCCATCTTGCATACTGTTTTGTGCTGAAATCAAATAAGTCTTTACAGAAGCAGTAGTCATGATAAGTCATAGGAACAAAATTTAAAATTTAATTTCGAAGTTGTTACTATGTTTTTATAATGATTTTAAAACCAGGTGTGCTCCCATCAAATGCGTGGTTGTAATGTAGTTGAGTTTATACGTAGAGTTTTCATGAAAGGAATTTTAATAATAAGAAAGTTAGTCTAAATTTAATTAGGTGATTTGACTTAGCAACTATTTTAAACTTTCATTGATGAAACAATGTTATTAGTCATGAAATATTGACTTCTTCTTAATCTAAAGAACTGTGAATCCCCCAAGTTTCATATTTTTAGAACTGTCCCCATCTAAGATATTTAAGATTGAAAACATGAATTATTTCCCCAACAAACACCTTTATCACTGAAACATCAAAAATTTCATATTATATTCAAATCAGTTTGGAAACTTAATGAATTAGCTTTGTATCAGAATGTCAATTAATAAGAATATTAACTGTGATTCAGTTTGGGTATAAGAAAAAATGTGAAATAATTGGAATTCTTTCTTGAAAATTGAGACCCTGCTATCTTTCAGTTAAAATGAAGATGAAGAGTTAATATTATGACAAAATAAGAACTCAAAACAAAAATTGTAAAAAGAAAAGAAAGAAAATGATAAGTTGGACAGTTAAGTCGTGCAGGAAAGAGTACGCGAAAAAATAAAAATGGGCATGCAACAAATATATTAATATTTGGTTCACTAGACATTAACCTCAAAGGAATGTAGTACAAAAAGTTAAAGTTCGTTAAAAAAAGTTGTGTAACTGTTTTCCGCTTCCACACTTCACTACCATTCACATGCACAGTTACAATACCCGCTACTAGATAGGGCTGTTGCAGGGAACCTCATGGTTTTATTGTAATACCCTACGACTTCCGCCTACCTCCGTTTTTTGGACGCGATGGGATGAGATGTTCGATTCTTTGTGACAAGGGAATATGAAATTGTGAAAATGAGTTTCTCGTAATTTCTAAGATTCTACTCCCTTCTGTTCTTTGGTTTCTTGTGTTTTAGTATAGTGCTGTGAAAGGAAGTTCATGATTAAAGCGCTTTGTTGGAACTAAAAAGAAGTTTGTTTACAATTAGTAACCGAAGATACATTGGCTTCTGTGCATTTATTTTGGGTCGTTATAAAATGCCTTTAATTCGTTTGAATGACCATATTGGTCACTTCATGTGTTCAATTGGGAAATTATACGAGAAAATGGAACTGACTGATTGTGTATTGGTTACAAGGGGAGGATTAATTCATGCCCACAAGCTCATTTTAGCGATTCATAGTCCATATTTAAAGGTAAGTTAGCTGCAACGGAATTTTTGTTGTAAACCTCTTTACTATAAATTGTTAGGTTATGTGAAAGTTTTCCCTGCTAGTAAACTTTTACTTGTGTTTATAAATGCTTTTGCTGTTGATGGACTTGAAACATTTGAAATAATTATATTTGCTCTTTGATGAGTATACATGCAGAGTGTTTTGCAATATATTGTCTGTGTTAGTAAAAATTGTATCTATGTATTAGTGGACATGATAGTTTTTTAGTATAAAGGAAGTTTATCATCATCCATCACAATATAACTTACTCAATTTAGTTGTATTTCCTATTCATGCCCTTTTTTCAGCATTGTTCACTTCATGTACCCCAAATAGATACATAGAGCAACCTTTATAACTTAATGTGATAGGAATCTTGTGAATATTTTGCTTGGTGTAACGTCTCTCAATTAATGAAACAGAATCATTGATACTCATGAACATGTTTTTTAGGTTATATTGCAACTATTTTTTGTGTGGTATACGAGAAAGGGCCAACCTATGTAAATTTACTTTTGAAATCACTGAATATTTCCTCAAGTAAATTCATCAAAACCATGACATAGCATTTTATGTGGCTGATTGATGTCAACACTATTTCTATCACATCCAACATCTGCAAAGAATACATTAACCACAATAAAAGAACAAAATATAATATCATATTATAAAATATTTATTTCATACATCAAATTATGATTTTCTGTGGACATTGTTTATTTTTGTTTGTTTTTGGACCAAATCATTTGTCTCTTCCTCACAAAAAATGAAAATAACTCTACCAGAAACAATAAACAAAAGCTGTAATTTTCGATTCTTTATCAGGTGTGGGTTAAGTATAGTTTTTATCCTATTTTGTTTTGGCCTTTTTTTAAACTTTGCCACTGCCTACACTTTTCCAATCTTATCCTATGGTTGTCTATTTTTGTTGACAAAACAGATTGGGGCAAATTTTAGATAGTAAAGTAAAGACTATCATCTTTATTTCAAATTGAATCAATGAGTCTCCAAGCGTATCTTATTCACTCTACTCTCGACCATTATACTTGTTTTTATTAGTAGGCTGACACCTTCGATTTGTTTATTTAGTAGAAAGGGTAATGCTAGGAAGCTAATATTCTCATATGTATGAGATATAATCTAAAAACACAACGTTAAAAAATCAATCTATAAGAGTATTAATTCATATTACATATTGTAATAATATTAATTAGCATGTGTAACCAAAAGCAAAGTGTCCCAATGTTACGAAGCTACATATTTTCATGTTAGGAATAATTGCTATCACAAGATAATATTACAATACTTTGTTTTATGTCAAGATATAATCGTTATTAGAAACAAATGCTTGGAATTACATAAACAGTTCAAAAACCTATTATATTTACCTCATTTCTGATCATACATTTTGTGGATTAACTAACAAGGAAACATGTGAGCACACAGCTTGCTTCATATGCTAATAAAATATTAATTAGCACTTAAATCCTGTTCGCAACAGGCAGCTCAGATACTTGCATCAGAAAAATTTTGTACACATTCTTTAGGAATTATTTTAAAATAGTATAACAAAATGCACCAACAATGGGGCGGTGAGCATATGTGGGTTAATACACAGAGTAATGTGAGATAGGACCACAAATATGTTTGAACCTACCATAGTATTCTTAAAACCGCATCTAACATTATTTTTAAAGTACAGGTTCTTGTAATAATCTACATTTCACTTATTTCATTTATTCACTCTTTTATTGAAGTTATAAAAATTATGTCGTATGAAAACAATTATCCACTACCTGCTGTTGATGAACATTCCTTTTATTAAAACTGGAATTTTTTCTCATTTGAAATAATTTCTGCACATTGTTGTGGGTGCTTCCTATATGTCTATATTAATAATGTGCATGGCATTGCTTTATTATTGAAAATAATTGTGTATTGTGCGTCATGTCAGAGAACATACCTTTTCTATTTGTACTGTTGTGATGCTTTTTTTTTTAAAGTTATGACTTATTATTGGTCTTTTATAATCAAGGATACATTGACCTTTTTTTTATTACTACAAATAATTTTTTAAGTAGTCGGACATGCTGTAGATTTTTGTGGTAAAATATTGTTCCTGTATGTTCTTACACTGTATGAATATTGAATTTCTCCCTTTCATCTTCTCATTTAATTCTTTACGCTTCATAAAGGTAGCCAGATATCCTGTTTAATTTGAATTGTTCCGTATTTGATAATTTTGTCCCATATTAGACAATTGTGTCCATGATAGACATTTTCAGGATTTAATTCCTTCTCAAATTTAATGAAAAGTGATATGTCAGCGACCTATTCTTAAATGACACATTTGCTCAAAAGAAGTACAGGTATGATGTTCCTTGACTTTAGTGTTTCCTAATCTGGAATCTCAATGCGTAATATGCTGTTGGTTAATTTTTTGCAGGTATATGACCATCGATTTATTTAAATACATTTGTATATTATACTTTTGATTTTATCTATGTTTTATATTGTGATATGTTTCATATGATACTTTGTAATCATTATTGTTTTTTGTTTGACCTCCATATTGAATGATAATATTGCAACGATACAAACTGGTACTTAACAAAAAGAAAACTACCCAACTGATTTGTTATTAAAAAACAGAAATAAACTAAATTCCAATTATTAAGTTAGAAAAAAATATGAAATATCTTGGAGTGTTATTGATGCTCAATTGACTTAGAATCAGCATACATAACTATTAAATAAGAAACTGAGTACAGCTACATACGTAATCAGGAGAATAAAACAGCTGTGTTGGACCAAATTAGCAAAAATTGTATATCATGCAATTTTTTAGACTAACCTGCGATATGGTATAGCTGCTTGGGCTGGCACCTTGTGTAATTATTTACAGAAGTTTCCGGTTCAGCAAAAGAAAGCTATTCGATATATGGCTGGTTTAATATACAGGGAGGGTTATAGAGAAGTATTTAAAAAACTTCAAATCCTTACTGTAGTAGGAATCTACATAAGCAAGGTGATACTGAATATCCCAAGTGCTAATAGGATCAGACTTTAAGATAACCACCAAAATTTTACAAGAAATATAAACAATTTCTCTTTCTCGGTGCACCAGTTAACCTCCTATAAGAAAAATCCATAACATAAGGAAGCAGTTTTTTTAAATAAACAATTATCCAAACCAAAATAAATACTGGTAATGGGTATAAAAGTGAACTTATTGCATTACTAAAAAATAATACATTTTACACGGAGGAGAATTCTTGAATTGAGACGGAATGACTTGTCCCGTGTGTTGGAGCTGAGAAACATGATGCTTATCTTGGAAGCTTCTGTTGATAGTTGGTCACTTAGGATGAGAAATTCAATCTGTTAGTTGATGCAGGCTTGAAGAACAGTTTAAATGAAAATTTTTTGAGATAACAATTTATTTGTCTTTAAAAGACATTTGTCTTCGTTTCTTTCTTCTTTACTTCTTTCTTCTTTTTTTCTTTAATTCCTCTTCTTCTGACCACATAGGATCACTTCTAGTGTTCTATGTCTATTATCTAGTGTTCTTGGAAGGCTCTGTTTGGGTCTTGCGGTCCTCCCAATACATTTTCATATGCTCTGATCTTCAAGCTTTCTTATGTTGAAAATATTCGGTTTGTGCCTTTGTTTCTTGTGAGAGTGAAGCGGATATTCTTGATTTTGTTTTTTAATTTATTCTTATTTATGGTGTCTTCTGGTATAAAGTCAATTTGCTTCAAATCCTCTAATCCAACTGCATCCTGTTGTGGTATTTTTTGACTTGAGATTGTACTGTACCAGTTGTTTTGTACCAATACCAGTGGCATTGTCAGAATGTTCTGATGTTCTCTGTTTTGACATTTTTTAGTGTAAAATTTAAGAACATTATTTTCTTTGGAATATATTGTTAAAGATATATTTTTGTGTGTTTTATCTTAAATTAAATATATTAACCGCAAGTAATGTTTATTTTCATGTGAGGAAGCTACGGAGTTCAATCAATAGTTTTATAGTTTACCTATTTATACAGCAAGCCAGTATTCTCAAGGTTTTTTAGACTTTCTGAGGTTACTCCATCTTTGTACTCTACAGAATCTCAACTATTAATGAACATGGAATGTGGTTTTGATTCATTTTAAACCTTATCATACAATGACATATCCTGGAGCTACAAACCTAAATACATTTGTACATCATAGCATGTAAAAACTGACTGTTTTGTAAACATACTATGGCTGAGTTAAATGTCAATCATTAGAGTATTAGCCATGTAAGAAATCTATAATAATAAGCATGCTAATCATGAAATTACTTGTATGTGAATAGTGACCAGAATTGTAATGGAACTTACAATTTAAAATTTTATAATTCCTGTTGGAGGTAATTATTTCAGGTTCCTTCTTCTTGTGAATATGAGCAAATGTGGAAATAGATACATAACTACTATTGTTACTAAGTACTGGAATTTTGTGTATCATAGCAATTATATTTGATATTTGTTGTTTCTTTAATAGAATTTTACTACACATGTTTGACAGTTTTTATTTTTTATTCATGTTACTTGTCCTGCATACGTTTTTTGTCTTTACTAAATTTTTCTATCCTTCTAAACAGGAGCTGTTGATGAATCATGACGGGATGACGAGTTTTTCTTTTAAAGAAGTTGAAGACAACATAATGAAACTGATTTTGGATATAATGTATTATGGAGAAGCTGATGTACCTGTTACTGATGTGGCTGTGTTTACAGAAACTGCAAAATTGTTACAGATAACATCATTAAGGTGTGCTTCTCTAAATGTAAGTTTCTTCATGCGAAGTGTGTGTGAATGGCACAGTGTCAATACTCTGGTTAATGTGCTGTGTTTCTAGCTTTCAGAGACAGTTTCTGTGGGGAACACTAGAGAGGGCAACAATGCTTCTACATGTGGTGGGAATCTGTTAAGGAACAATAAAGGACAATTTCTCATTCTGGAAAATGGGGTAATATGTAATCAAGATGTACTTGGTGAGAGAGAAGACAGAAGTAATTCTGATTTTGAGAACATTGATATGCAGTTGATACCTTCTCCTAAAACAGAAGAAAGAAATATTTTAAAAGAACTCTCAAGAAAAGTGAATGAGGATCATTCAAAGCACAGTTTTCCAAGTTCTGGTGATAAAACAAATGACATAGAGTGTAGAGATGCAGAGAATTTGCTGGATGTTTTGAATCCAATTTCTTTTGTTGTGGTTCCTTCGTTCCCTGTGAAAAGTGAGGAGGTTGATGATGAACAAAGCACATCATGTATCAGTGATGTACAGTTGCAAAATCCTCTTGAAGAAAATCCACTTAATTGTGACACAAATAATAAAGTAAATTTTAAGCAGGAACAGGAATTTCTATTTGAATCACAAATCAAGATGGAGAATAAAGAAGTTATTGCTGATTATGATGCAAGAAAACACCAATTAGGTTCAAACAATGTCCCTTTCATTCACGAAATGAAGCAATCCTTTAGTGATTTATCAGCAAATGTTGTGGGTAATATGTTGACGGACAATGAAATAATAGAAAGCATTAATGGCATTTCTCTTTTGAATAATGACAATATTGTAGAAGCAACAGAAGACTTGAAAGTAAAATTTGAATCAATCTGTGAAATTTCTGAATTTAATTTGAAGGAAGAAAAAGAATTCAATGTCGATCTGGATATTGGAAATACTAGAAATATTGAACCACTGTCGTTGAAACAAGAACGTGAGGCTGAAAATTTCATAGAAGAGGAATTATCTCTAATTGACTGTCAAGAAGATGTGAATCATGGATTATATCTGGCATGCACCAGTAAATTTAAAATGAGGGAGGCGAGAGTTGTATTACATAAAATAGATTCCCTTTACACAAAGGATAACAACCATGGAAACTCAGGTGAGCTGCTTTTAACATATACTTTTTTGATAAATGTTGTGTTTTATTTCTGAATTAAGAAGGAGATAGTAGTAACCGTAATTACCAACCTAATTGTGTAATGTTAAACAATGACAAAATAGATACACTTCTAGGAATCTTTAGTTTTGGGTGGAGGTGTTTGAATTTTACCCAACTTTTCTTTTATTTGGAAATAAATCTTTTGTATCCCGTGAAGTCCCATATTTAGAGTGGAAGAAATACCATGATGGGGTATGAGTATTGGTTTCAGATGATCGCCAAGGCCATATGAATGTGGAATTGAATGTGATGAAAGTGGTGAATCTTGTCTGCCTCGAGTATGGTTACTCTGTTATGAAGCAAAGTGTTGATGATTTAAATGATTGTTTGCACAATATAAAAATTTTGAGAAAAGCTATCTTAATCCTACCAAGTAAATAATTAATAGTCATTGCTAGAAGCCTCGAGATCATACCGTATTATGATGTATTGAATCCAAAGTTTTTTATAAATGACTAATTCTATTTAAGTAACAAAGGAAATTATATCAGCCTTTAAGAAAAAAATTTTTTTAAAATTTTTTGTAGTATGAAATTTAAAAAAATTAGGAATCAAATTTTAAAAACTATAATGTTCTGTAACAAAATGGTAGCCAATTTTCTGCATTTATTTTATAAGTACTTTATTTTTATATGTATTACTAATTTTTCTTTTATAATTACATATGTTTCACTTCCACTCATCCATCGACCCCTTAGGCATGTTGTGATTCTGCCTGTTCTAGTGAATAATCTCTACTACTTCATTTTACATGTCAAAACTAGGCTTTCCTGTGGTCCTAATAGAATCGCTCAATAGATACAGTAGTACTTGACATATATTTAAAACGTGTGTTTTATTATATTTATGTATCTTACATATAGTAGTTGCTAACAAGGAAACAAAATTTAATAATCTTTGCGAGAATAGTTTGTGTGTTCTTGCAATTAATTTATCTTGATCTGTTAGAGATTTCACATTTTTATTTCTTTATCTATTAGAGAATAGACAAATGCTAGAAATCCTTCAAATTTATTGAAATTCTAAAGTANATTTAAAATTTTATAATTCCTGTTGGAGGTAATTATTTCAGGTTCCTTCTTCTTGTGAATATGAGCAAATGTGGAAATAGATACATAACTACTATTGTTACTAAGTACTGGAATTTTGTGTATCATAGCAATTATATTTGATATTTGTTGTTTCTTTAATAGAATTTTACTACACATGTTTGACAGTTTTTATTTTTTATTCATGTTACTTGTCCTGCATACGTTTTTTGTCTTTACTAAATTTTTCTATCCTTCTAAACAGGAGCTGTTGATGAATCATGACGGGATGACGAGTTTTTCTTTTAAAGAAGTTGAAGACAACATAATGAAACTGATTTTGGATATAATGTATTATGGAGAAGCTGATGTACCTGTTACTGATGTGGCTGTGTTTACAGAAACTGCAAAATTGTTACAGATAACATCATTAAGGTGTGCTTCTCTAAATGTAAGTTTCTTCATGCGAAGTGTGTGTGAATGGCACAGTGTCAATACTCTGGTTAATGTGCTGTGTTTCTAGCTTTCAGAGACAGTTTCTGTGGGGAACACTAGAGAGGGCAACAATGCTTCCACATGTGGTGGGAATCTGTTAAGGAACAATAAAGGACAATTTCTCATTCTGGAAAATGGGGTAATATGTAATCAAGATGTACTTGGTGAGAGAGAAGACAGAAGTAATTCTGATTTTGAGAACATTGATATGCAGTTGATACCTTCTCCTAAAACAGAAGAAAGAAATATTTTAAAAGAACTCTCAAGAAAAGTGAATGAGGATCATTCAAAGCACAGTTTTCCAAGTTCTGGTGATAAAACAAATGACATAGAGTGTAGAGATGCAGAGAATTTGCTGGATGTTTTGAATCCAATTTCTTTTGTTGTGGTTCCTTCGTTCCCTGTGAAAAGTGAGGAGGTTGATGATGAACAAAGCACATCATGTATCAGTGATGTACAGTTGCAAAATCCTCTTGAAGAAAATCCACTTAATTGTGACACAAATAATAAAGTAAATTTTAAGCAGGAACAGGAATTTCTATTTGAATCACAAATCAAGATGGAGAATAAAGAAGTTATTGCTGATTATGATGCAAGAAAACACCAATTAGGTTCAAACAATGTCCCTTTCATTCACGAAATGAAGCAATCCTTTAGTGATTTATCAGCAAATGTTGTGGGTAATATGTTGACGGACAATGAAATAATAGAAAGCATTAATGGCATTTCTCTTTTGAATAATGACAATATTGTAGAAGCAACAGAAGACTTGAAAGTAAAATTTGAATCAATCTGTGAAATTTCTGAATTTAATTTGAAGGAAGAAAAAGAATTCAATGTCGATCTGGATATTGGAAATACTAGAAATATTGAACCACTGTCGTTGAAACAAGAACGTGAGGCTGAAAATTTCATAGAAGAGGAATTATCTCTAATTGACTGTCAAGAAGATGTGAATCATGGATTATATCTGGCATGCACCAGTAAATTTAAAATGAGGGAGGCGAGAGTTGTATTACATAAAATAGATTCCCTTTACACAAAGGATAACAACCATGGAAACTCAGGTGAGCTGCTTTTAACATATACTTTTTTGATAAATGTTGTGTTTTATTTCTGAATTAAGAAGGAGATAGTAGTAACCGTAATTACCAACCTAATTGTGTAATGTTAAACAATGACAAAATAGATACACTTCTAGGAATCTTTAGTTTTGGGTGGAGGTGTTTGAATTTTACCCAACTTTTCTTTTATTTGGAAATAAATCTTTTGTATCCCGTGAAGTCCCATATTTAGAGTGGAAGAAATACCATGATGGGGTATGAGTATTGGTTTCAGATGATCGCCAAGGCCATATGAATGTGGAATTGAATGTGATGAAAGTGGTGAATCTTGTCTGCCTCGAGTATGGTTACTCTGTTATGAAGCAAAGTGTTGATGATTTAAATGATTGTTTGCACAATATAAAAATTTTGAGAAAAGCTATCTTAATCCTACCAAGTAAATAATTAATAGTCATTGCTAGAAGCCTCGAGATCATACCGTATTATGATGTATTGAATCCAAAGTTTTTTATAAATGACTAATTCTATTTAAGTAACAAAGGAAATTATATCAGCCTTTAAGAAAAAAATTTTTTTAAAATTTTTTGTAGTATGAAATTTAAAAAAATTAGGAATCAAATTTTAAAAACTATAATGTTCTGTAACAAAATGGTAGCCAATTTTCTGCATTTATTTTATAAGTACTTTATTTTTATATGTATTACTAATTTTTCTTTTATAATTACATATGTTTCACTTCCACTCATCCATCGACCCCTTAGGCATGTTGTGATTCTGCCTGTTCTAGTGAATAATCTCTACTACTTCATTTTACATGTCAAAACTAGGCTTTCCTGTGGTCCTAATAGAATCGCTCAATAGATACAGTAGTACTTGACATATATTTAAAACGTGTGTTTTATTATATTTATGTATCTTACATATAGTAGTTGCTAACAAGGAAACAAAATTTAATAATCTTTGCGAGAATAGTTTGTGTGTTCTTGCAATTAATTTATCTTGATCTGTTAGAGATTTCACATTTTTATTTCTTTATCTATTAGAGAATAGACAAATGCTAGAAATCCTTCAAATTTATTGAAATTCTAAAGTATTAAAACCCTATAAATATCATTCATCACAGGAACTGAAATAAAGCTGTTTGAGAATACAAAAAGAAATGTGACAACTGCACACTTGTACAAAGTCAACTAAATGCTAAGTCAAGTGAATTACATTAAAGAATCTGAGTTTATGCTGTAACATGTCAACTTTTTTTATGCATGTGCAGAATATAGGGTCAACTATTTCTCTGAACCATTTACATTGAATTCTTTCATTAATTTATATGCTATAATGACAAATTACTTTTTTTGACATGACCCTTAATTAACTTCAGAAAGTAAATTTGTGTTTTGTGGAAAAAATAGAAAAATAATTCCAGATTTACTACATTGTTCTTGGACTTACAATATTATTCTTATCACAAAACTATTTTTATTTTTTAAAATTTGGTTCTAATAATAAAGTATGGTAAGTAAAATAGATATACCTCACATTCCCTTTAAAAATCACTAAACAACATAAATGATAAAAATAACTTTTAAAAATGCACTTAAGGTAATAACTTCTTTTATATTATTTTGAACACAGTAAGCAGTTCTCATTTTGAGAAGACATATATACAAGCTGTAATTTTACAACAGGTCTCTTAAGTAGAATACTTTTTTGAGCAGAATATTAAAAAAAAATTAAATCACATTTTCCAAATACACTTTTATTCACAAACAAGCATTTCCCTTTCATTTTGTCATCTTGTTTATTTACTTTGATTTACTCAAAACTTTTTTACTCAAATTTACATTGAATAAACATCCATGTCTATGGATGTGGAATGGTAAAAGAACTAATCTGTCGCACACCTTATTCGTCCTTCACACATAATTCGTTTAATAGCTTTTATTGATACAGAATTATTCAAAATGTCCACAAAGAAAATTTTGTGTTGTAAATTCCATTATATTGCGCCACTATCTGTTTTGGTGATTCAGAAAAACCATAACACTTTCCCAGCTCTAGCTGATGCAAGCACAAAAAAGGTAAGACGATGCACTATGGTTTGTTTTATTCGCTCTAGTCTGGAAATTTTAAATTCATTTAATTTTTTAATTAATTTAAAAAAAATCCAAAAAGTTCTAAAAAATATAAAGTAAAAATACTGTTCTTTTTTGACGAAAAAAATTACGGTATAACTGTATGCATGTGACAGAAGATACGAAATATACTCTACACAATGACCTATTCACCTAAAGAGCATTGTGTTGTGTACATTTTGTAGTTTATAACAATCTAAATTTGTTGTTTATTAAGAAATATATAATTTTGTAGGAAGTCATATTTTTAAATGGTATTTTATTGCTTTAATTTTGAACTTTTATTCAGGAAATTATAAAATTCTTTATCATGTATAGAAATGAGAGGTGCTTATTTTCAAAAATATTTAATCATTCATGAAATACTGTAGTAGTACTCAAAATGTCTATGTGATCAATCAGCTATTTACTAAATAAAAGACCTTTAACTAGTGCTTTTATTAATAAATCTGTCCTTGTTATGAGAATGAAATATTGCGACGATGAATTTGGGTGAAGTAAATTATTTGGAATGTATGCTAAAATTCAGATATTAATTTATCATCCAAGATATTGCTTGAGGGTGTGCTATATTTGTTCTCAACATGTTATAATAAAAGACAAGTCTTATCATTACAAGAACATCCATGAGAAGCCAGATTAATTAAGCAGGAGTAAGATTAAAAGAAAATATTGCACTGAGTTACTATTTTATTCATAAAACCGAAGAAAATACTAATAACAATAAAAAGGTGTAGCTTTTGCTTTAAGTAGGATAAATAAGAAATTTTTCTAAAGTCCGATTTTTAAAGGCATAAGTGAGAGTAAAATGTGACTCATCAAATTTTTACTGTTTTTAATAAAACTCACGAATTATTTGTTCTTTTTGGCTTTAGTGCGTTACCATTGTTAATTTAAATATCTAAAAACTGAGTTCTGTGTTTCCCAAAATTTTGTTTACAATGGTTGCAGTTGTTGACTAAAAGAGAAAATATAATCAGATAATTGAAACTTCTTTCTAAAGTTAGTTCAAATTGCAGAATTTGGTGTTTACTTATCTGTAAGGGAAGCATACTGTTGATCATATTTTAACAATCACTCCAATATTTCTCCAAATGTTGGGGTATAATATAGTAGTAGTTTACTTCCAAATATCAGGAAAAATAACCTTTGAAATAGAGTAATTAAAATGATAAGACAGCCATTCTGACATAAATGAGAAGATAGACATTCTACATAAAAGAAACACATTCCCTGATAAACTAGGGATGTATGCCATTTAAACAAGAAGGTGGTTGAGGAACAAGATTTAAATCACAGTCTATCATTTCATTCTCAGTAAATTGAATTAAATTAAGGAATCCATTGAAATCACAGTTTATGAGAGTCGCATTGTGATCAATTTCCACTAAAATAAGTTGATCTTTTGAAATAACTATCAATTGAAGATTGAATGTTAATTCGTCACAGTATCCAGGTGGTGATAAAGTAGTTACATAAGTAGTACATAAAGTAGTTACTAAGTAGGAAAATTCATTATCATTGTATATTTTAATAAAAAAAGAATGGATTGTTGACTAACAGCTTGCCTATGTAGTTTAGAGTGTCTTAACAGCAATTAAGACCCCACCTTCAGATTTCTTGACACTTGTGAGACTAGAGCGATCACATTGTATAATATTATATTGTTTTTTACTTCTTTCAGCCCTTTTAAAATCACTTAGAACTTAGAAGCCATGTCTCACTATGAATAATTATATTAAAATCAAATATACAGTTGACATTTCCTCTAAATTCACCCAATTATGCCTTGATAGTATTGATAATTTGAAAAAAATTGAAATATTTATGACATTTTTTTGAAGTCAATCTTGGTTCCCAAATAAATTAGAATCAGGTGTATTTTAAACACTTGTTTATAATTTTTTGTGTAATTTTTTCTTATTTATTTGTCCAATGAGATTATTTCCATACATTTAGTACACTGAATAGTCTTCATAACATTGTGAAATTTCTGTTTTATTAGGCTTTTGGTCATTTTCTTGTTATTATTCATGGCATAATGTAGTCATATAATAAGAACAATACTTGCTTGTGTTAATGTATAAAGTTACAAATTTTATATCACCGAAAACTAGTTTGTGGATGGGCAAATAGATAAATTTGTATTTTCTTTTTGAATGAATAGTATTTTTTTTATTGTGAAAAAAACTGTCAAGCACTAATTATGAGCAAGTGGAGAATCGGTTTGTTTGTTTGTTTTTAAATAAATTATTGTCATTTGATGTCTGAATACATAGAATACACAGAAATGACATCAGCTTTTTTTAAGGCAATTTAATTTTGAACCAAATGAAGAAGTTTACTTGCTGGCAATGAATTATCATACCTGACGATGTGCTGCATTAAACAAAAAATGTAGTGTTATTTTGTGTAAATGTGTATGTAGTTATTATCAAAACTGCTCTTTTCTGAATTGTGAAATAGCTTCTTTCAAAATTTAATTTTCTGCAGAAAATTTAGGTTTTTTTCTCTCTGTATTGTTTTTGATAGCTTTATTCTTCTTGAAAAGGAATCTACAAAAACAAGCAAGGGAACATAACCTCCAAAGACATTGTCAAAGTTCTTAACCAGAGGATGAAGTGGCAGTCAAGTTGACTGTGACATAAGCCTTTAGTTTCTGTCAACTAGAGGTCATTGAAGAAAAAAATTTAGACTTACCTGCTCGCTACGCTTGTTTGGAAATTTGACCATAGGTGGTCGTAATGGGCCTTAGTTCATGTTATAAAAAATAAATCAGTAGACTTTCTTTTTGCAAAAATGGCACGCTCTTTGATACATTTGAAGTATTAAAAAATTAATATATATCCTTAAATCCAAATTTTGTTTGTTTACATGTTTAAAAAAATAAAAAGGTAGTAACTATATTTTCCTGTGATTTTAGTTGTACTCTTTATTTCTATTGGATAAAGGATAGTAAAATCATGTTAGGCCACCTGAGAATATGGTAACGAATGTGACAACTTGTACAAAGTGAACCAAATGCTAAGGCAAGTGAACTTGCATTTTGCAGAGTCAAGACACTAACATGTATATATTTTTCCTTCTTGTTTCTTTAATATTTTGTTAGAAATATCATTATGAATAATAATAATATTGTCTCCTTTTTTAAAATTTTATATTTCAGACAAGCTTGTGTAAATATTACAACATAATAATATTAAAAATAGAATAATGAATTATATAGGTAATTTTGATTTTGTTAATCTTTAATTTTATCTAAGTGTCCCTTAACTTCAAAAGAGTTGATCTTTATTACATTTTCCTTGTAACTTTAAAAACATTCATCTTTACTTTGTTTTCTACTGTTTATTTATTATTATAAATATATTGGTTTTTCAATAATATGATACAAATTTAATGTTTTAATACACAGTACAATTCCTGAGTGATGAAATTTATTTTATTGCAGTATTTTCTAATTTTTGTTTCTCTGTCTGTAGTACATTATTAAAGATTCTTCTCTCTTTAAATTTCTTATATTTCTGTATGACCCATGTACAGTCACATTAAAAGATAAAAAGCGAATTTTGTTTCACATTGATAAATTTAAAATTTGAAGGGATTTTTATTTTTTGATCCTCACAAAAAATTAAGAATTAAAAATATTACAATACAAACTAATTACACACTAATAATACTGTATGAGTTTGTAATCTAATAATATTGCATAATAAAGACGTTCGTGAACCTTTCACTGTCTATGTTGTTGGATATCATTATAACTTTGTTTCTAATAGTCTGCAAATATCCAAATAAATCTGAAAGTTTTTTGTGATGGAAGTTTGCATGTGTGAAATCTTTTTCAGTGTCGAGTCTGTAGACAACATGTGTATGTGTTTTAAGCTTAGTAATTCCTTCCTTTAGTTTGCAGATTTAATGTTTCATTGTGATTAAAGTGCAGTCTTCTGTCTACACACTTTCACTCTCCTCTTTCTTGACAAAAACTTTATTGTATTCCAGAGATTGGGAACATTTTTTTCTACATTTTTCTACCTACATGCTTTGCATTAATTTTACAAAAGTAATTTTTTTCTCTTTCATCCCCTTATTGGAAACACTTCTTGTTTTGCTATATTTCTTGTACTAAGTCGTGTGTCCCATGTTTTCTTTCATTTTCCACAAACAAATTTTTAATGTTTTTTTACTTTGATTCTTTTATTTGTGTGCAGTTGTGAAGGTGGAGAATGTTTAGTTTGTTACAATTTTTTATTTGTAAAAAATGACTACCTTAAAGATGNGTACTAAGTCATGTGTCCCATGTTTTCTTTCGATTTCCACAAACAAATTTTTAATGTTTTTTTACTTTTATTCTTTTATTTGTGTGCAGTTGTGAAGGTGGAGAATGTTTAGTTTGTTACAATTTTTTATTTGTAAAAAATGACTACCTTAAAGATGTTTTGCAATTGAGTCAGTTACATTCCCTTGTATTACACTCAGTGAAACACAGTAATGTAGCATTTAGATTTAAAAAAATATTTATAAAATTGTGTTTGTGATTTTTGTTTTCAGTCTTAAGACGAAATTTGGACTCGTTGAACACTGAAGAGGAAAAGGAATTCAACAAAACCTTTGAAGAAGCTAAATCGATGAGATCTGAGAAATGTGGTACAGTGTTTAGCCCTGAGAAGAACTACGAGAGTAAATGTAATCCTTCTCTAGAGAAGGGATTATCTTGTTACAATCCTGAATCGATTTTTGTTAAAAGTAAAAGTGTGAATCCAGTAACACATTTTCACAGAAGCAAAAACCCAATATCGTGTTACGTCTGCAAAAAGTACTTTCGTGAAAAGAAACACTTTAAAGAACACATTCGTTGTCACATTGCTGAGAAATCAATATCATGCAATGTCTGTAATGCTAGTTTCATTAGTATTCCCAATCTTAAAAGACATATGTTAACTCACACAGACGAGAAGCCTTTTTATTGTGATGTCTGTTCAGCATCATTCTCACTAAAGGGATATCTACGAAAGCATATGCTAACTCACACAGGCGAGAAGCCGTACTCTTGTGATGTCTGCGTAGCATCATTCTCACAAAAAATTAGTCTACAAAATCATATGTTAACTCACACAGGAGAGAAACCTTACAGTTGTGATGTTTGTCCAGCATCATTCTCACGAAAGGATAGTCTACGAAATCATATGTTAACTCATACAGGCGAGAAGCCTTACTCTTGTGATGTTTGTCCAGCATCATTCACACAAAAGGGTCATCTACGAAGTCATATGTTAACTCACACAGGCGAGAAGCCTTTTTGTTGTGATGTCTGTTCAGCTTCATTCTCACGAAAAGGAGATCTACGAAAACATATGTTAACTCACACTGGTGAGAAGCCGTTTTCTTGCGATATCTGTCCAGCATCATTCACACAAAAGGGTCATCTACGAAGTCATATGTTAACTCACACAGGCGAGAAGCCTTATTGTTGTGATGTCTGTTCAGCATCATTCTCACTAAAGGGAAATCTACGAAAGCATATGCTAACTCACACAGGCGAGAAGCCTTTTTTGTTGTGAAGTCTGTTCAGCATCATTCTCAGTAAAGGGAAATCTGAAAGTTTATGTGTTCACTCACTCAGGCGAGAAGCCTTTCAGTTGTGATGTTTGTCCAGCATCATTCTCACGAAAGGGTAGTCTACGAAGTCATATGTTAACTCACAAAGGTGAGAAGGCTTTTTCTCGTGATGTCTATCCTTCATTATTCTCACAAAAGGGTACTCTATGCATACGCTAACTCTCACAGGCGAGAAGCCATTCTCTCGTGATGTTTTTCTATCATTTTTTTCTGGGAAGAGCATTTTGAAAAGACGAACTCACTTTTGTTACAAACCACACTCTTGTGTAGTCTGCGACGATTTATTCTCTTTCAATTTGCGAACAATGAAGTTTATAGAATTACTCAACCGGACAGTAAGCAGGTCACTCTCTTGTATTTGAAAAACTCATATTTTTGTAACCTAACTAATATACAGGAATGCTATATAACTTTTTCCATTTAATAACCATATATTTTGATATGGTCTGCAGGGAGATATTTTGGTCTTGTGACGATACACTAATTCACCATATCACTAGCAAGTATACAATGAGAGAGTTTCAAATTCTTGTAGAACTTTAAATGTGAAATCATACCTTTAAAAAGGGGCTACACCTCCCAATATAACTGTCTTTTTAAGAATCCTCTGTCTGTGTCAATCACACTATCACTTAATTTCACGTTTTTGTACAATTGAGAAAATGAAAATTTGAGGCTGAGTGGTATATGTCACTACCAATCACTTAAGTTGATAGAAATACTCGCATATAGGACACCCCATATTATAACCTAACAAATATTCAGGAATTATGCGGGGCTAGTTTTATCTAGAAACTCTCTTGTGGTAAGGACTACATGCAGCTGACATAATCTTGTGAGCATGGTCTAATCCAGTGTACAATCAGTGAATAGTAAATTCCCATACAACTTTCTGATTGATCTTATAACATTGACTTAGTGGCCGGCCAAGAAATGACATTTTCAAAATAACCTAGAACTGAAACACATGCACCAAGGTTTTGGTGGTGCTACAAAACACTAAATCATGAAGTATTACATTAAAAGTATATTAAAATATTATACAACACTCATTGCAATATCGTATTATCTACAATCATTATGACTCCACATTATTACCACATGCAGGACATATAATTTTCTCAATTTCTATTTACTTTTTCTTGTGTCAGGAACAATATACATTATATACATAGAGTAATTTTTATAATACTATTTTTCCATATTCTTGTGAACTTATTATTATAATTACTATTGGAATATATCATTATTTTACTCATTTACTTATAGTTGATTGAAGGAAAGAAAAAGAAAAAAGAAAATGCTCAAGGTCTCATAGAGGATCAAATGAAGTTTTCAATAGAGATGAGCATTTGTGCAGTTCCCTGAGGGTGAGAAATTAAAGTGTGGTTCTCTTTTTCTATTGCTCTCAAGAATTCAACAACATCAACATAATTTTAATATAAAGAAACTGCTATATTTAATCATTTTCTTCTAGTTAACAAGAATTTTGTGACCACAATCCTCTATTGAATCATATTGACAATAGTTTCCCCTATTGGAAGATGTCTTGGTGATGAGTATTTTTGTTTTTTATCAGCGGCTTCTTATGCTTTCTTAATTTCCTTTATTGTATAAATACAACTAAGACATATTTGTTTTTTATAAGATTTTGCTATTATGTACATGTGTGTTCAATTGTGTTTATAGTTTTAATGTATTTGTTAACATTAATGGTATTTCATTTTTAATAAATGTATATTCAAAAACGCAGTTAGAAACCTCCTATTACCACTTGGAGAACAATAATCCTTCACATATTTATACTTCCCATTTCTTTTTTATGATAAATATATCGAGTTATTAATAGGAATCTCAGGTTTTGTTTCAGCACTTGTCCTTGCCTTGAAGTATTGTCAGAGTGATGAGTGAATCATGGAATAACAAGTTTGAAGCGCAAAGGAATAAAAAATGGAAGGAATAGGGAGTTGGATTGTGGTATGTTGATGGGGGAGGGAAGTACAGCAACGTGACCTAGCGGATTCTGGAGTTACTAACAAAGTTGTTAGCGCTCTAGACACCGAATGTTGCCACTTTTTTTCTTGGAGATAGTACTCTTTGACCTGAGGTAGAGCATCAAGTAGCAACGGCAGCAGCTTGAAGAAATCCGCAACAAAGAGAGTGTGAAGCTTGATTCCAGGATTGGACAAAACACGGGAGTTTTACCACAATCAGAGGCGCGCAACCCCTCCCTCCACACCATTCAAACAGCGCCACACATCTGGGTAGGTTCTCTATCACTCACGGCGCTTACAAAGACAAGAGGTCTCTCTAACTTAGAAACTAAAGTACGCGTTTTTAAAACTAAACGGAGGGCAAGTGTGCAAACGCTGCACGGAGCTTAGGACGTAGTGAAAGGAACTTAATTGTTCGTTAAAGACTTTTACGATTCAATTAGAGGTGTTCTCGAGGTAGTATTCATCTTAAGAGTAGAATTATGGCGAGTGATGCTGCTCGTAAAAGTCACCTGATTTCAACTTGATCTACGTCGTCGCTACAAAAGTGGAGGAAGGCAGAAGACGTGAGGTATATGGGTTTAATGAAGGGCGTTGTATCTTCAGACTACGAGTCGGGGGGAACGTTTTCCGACTGGAAAGAAACTTAGTTATGTTACGGTACAGCGTAGTAGACAATGAAAAATCCCTTTCGGATTTTCTTTAAATAAATTTATTACACGATTTTGCTGCTCCGACTTCCCACACAAATTATGGGTAGTCATGCTTATTTTTTCTTGGACTGCACGTCTAAGCGGCCAAAGTCCTCGGCCAGCAGGAAAGACGGTTCTGCTGGCCTGCGGTCACTCCCGTCCGTTCGAAGCGCGGGAACTAAGCTTTATCAGCAACACGCTTCAGTTGCGTGATTTCTGACCAACCAATAAGGATAAGTAATCATGTCGTCACTATAATAAGTGATTGACCTTTCCCTCTCCATCTTAATATCCTTTCCAGTCGGTGGCCGAACGAACAGATAATCAGTGTGCGCCCAGGCTCACGCGTGTTCAATGCGTGCTTCGTAAGTACTTAAATTCTTATAATTCAGAGTGTGCCATAAGGCCTGCTCCATAGCAGTGCATCTTCAACGCATGCTTTGTTCTGTACTTGTAATTTCTTTATGTAGAGTGAGAGCTGAGGCTCCACTACGGGTGTATAAGACGACATGCGCTCGTAAAGATTCTTAATGTAATTCAATAAGTCTGCGCTCTATTGATGATTTGTATAAGTATATTTCTAAGTATCACTTAGATACTTTTAAACCTTTACGTTGTAATTCCTTGTTTACCCGTCACAACTGTTACTAATGATCTAGTTTTATTAACTAATGCTCAGTTTAGTGGTTCTCTGTTCAAATGATCCTGGTTTTAATTTCATATTCCTAGTCGATCTGACCTAGTGAATTGCACCCACTAAGCCAAGCGAGTGAGCTCCGTAGATAGTTCAATCAGGAAGGACATTTAGGACTCCCAGGGGGAGTATGCAACATTTATTGGATTGAAACGGGAAAAGTTTAGAATTAAAAGGGGGGATTGCAACAGTTATGCGACCAGAAATTTTCGGTAATTTTTAAATTTAATATTCCAATGTTATGTGTAGTTGGCAAGTTATTATTGTGTAAACAATTATAAGTACATCAATGCTCTGATTTAATTTAGTACGGTTTTCACTTTTTATCACTACAATCTGTTGTGTTCTTTTATGAGTAAATGTTCTTGTTAAACGAATGTCATTTGTGTAGTACGATCAATCACTTTTTTATGGTTTACTTGTTCTGTTGTATGTAAGTGCACTGTTTCAGTTGTTAGATGTCAGGAAAAATTTAATTCTGGAACCTTCTAAGTAGAATCACGTTTTATTTAGGAATTCATTTAATCTTTTATATGTTATGGCAGTCAAATTCCAGTGGATGCCAGTACTTATAGAAGTTATTAACTAGTAAATAGTTTTCCGTAGTATTATTTTTAATTTTAATCATTCTGGGGACAATTCATCGATTACCATTATTATTTGCAAGTCTTGTCGTTGCACCTGCAATATCCTCCTAGTTGTCTTGAGCGTTGTAGTATCAGTGTTAATCGTAGTTTGAATAATTTCGTGCACTAGACACTACTTATAGGGCCACGCATTAGGAGCGGCAATCAAAGGGGTATATAT
>NNCF01129568.1:47745-60001 GCA_002313205.1 Laupala kohalensis
TTTTTTTCTCCCACCATAATTGCAGAGATTTGTCCGAGGGTGAATGCCTCGCCGTTTCAGGTCTTTTTGGGTGAGATGAACTTGTTTCCTTTCCTCCGCAAGTAGGTGTGTTGGTGGGACACGGGCCAATACTAGCGTCGCGCTGTCAGATACTGTGCATAGGTCGATACAATCCTGACAGCCATTCGTCTTTGTATGCGGCAATACTCTCCCTTTATTGGTTGTTTCTCGAGAGAGAAAATGGCACGGATCTAAAGAACATGTGTCCATTTCTCTTTCAATTTTCTAGAGATAAAATCTTTCTAACTATATGGGATGTTGCAATACTGATGGCTTTTTGCAGAAATATGTAAAAGTGTTTAGGTAAATTTAATGTTTTTAAACTGGAATGTATAGTTTTTGAAATTACTCCTGTTGCAGAGATTACTATTGTGACTTTTAGGACTAGTTTCACCTTCCAGATTCTATGAATTTTCTGAGAGAGGGGGATGTATATTGAAATTTTCTCAGCTATTGTCTTCTGTAGTTTATGAGTGTTTCGCACTGCAATGTCTATGATGAATGTGGACTTACTACTTCGGTCAATGAACGTTATATCTGGAGAGTTGTGGTGGATGGATTTGTCAGTGAGGATGACTCCATCAAAATATAATTTATGGGTATGTTCTCTAACACTGTCTCTGGTTGATNTTATGTTCTCTAACACTGCCTCTGGTTGATACTTGTAATTTCGGGTTTTATTTTGAGTGAGTTTGTATTTATCCGCAAACTTTTAATGAATGAGTTTTGCCACCAAGTTGTGGCTATGCAAGTAATCTGTCTGAGCAAAACGTTTTGAATCCTGCAGTCATGTGTTGAATAGTTTCCTCCACGAGATGGCATTGACGACATTTGCTTTCACTTGCAGTGTGGTCTTTTAGGATATATCTCCCGTAATTAAGAATGTTGGTAATTTGGTCTTTAATTCCTAACAGATTCCCTTTTGTCTCAGCAAACAGATCGCCCTTTACTAGCCACATGTTAGATGCTTCGTGGTCTACCTCTGGTTGGTGTAGGTCATTGTAATGTCTTCCATGCAGTTGTTTCTCCTTCCAGGTATTTACCATTTTCCTCTGATGTTCTGGTGCACTGTGCAATCCACGTACGACCTGGCCAACCTGAAAGGGGTGTACAATTTATCGCTTTGTGCTACTGATTGATGTAAAGGCGACTGGTGTCTTTTTTACGATGCAAGAATATCTTGCAGGGAATTAATTTGTTGACTGTGTAGCCTTGATAAGTCTGACAGACCTCTTCCTCCCATTTTTTGAGATAAACACAATCTTTCAATGGAGGATTTGGAGTGGTCCACTATATCTTGTGTCATTAATACCCTGGTGTTTCTTTGAATATCCTGTATATCTGTGTTCGACCACGATATGATTCCAAAGGAATATATGTTAATCCAGGCATTGCTAAGGTGTTAATAGCTTTAATCATGTTCTTTGATCATAATTCAGATCTTCCAGTTGTGTAAATGCTGTAGCATTTTATTATTGTTATTATTTTTATCTCAGCTAATGCTGGTATCTTCCTTCCAACTGGGAATGAACCACATTCCTAGGATTGGATATAATCCATATAGCAGCTACAATACTTTTCTCAGGTTATGGGATTCTATGATGTCTATTTTTGTTTTCCACATTCTCTGGATTTCAATTTTTAAGTCTTTGTACTTTATTATTTTTTCACCGTCTCTTCATGAGATGTCCATATCTTTGGGCTCTGCAATTTCTATTTATCGACAAGTTTTGTCTCTATTGTTTCGCACTATATTATCAGGTTTGTTAGCAGTTACTGATCTATCAGTTCCTAGTTGCTGGATACAAATGATAGTTATGTCTTCTTTGGTAATAACTGGTTGTGGATTATGTTCATGCCTCTTGTCGGTTACATCTATCTTGTATTCTTTTCAGATACTGTACTGTACAATTTTGCAAACATTGTCATGGTGGTGCATGTATTCATTTTTTGCCAAGGTTGGACAGGCAGAAACTATATGAGCTATTGTTTCTTCATACTCTTGGCACAGTTGACATTACTATCTATATTATCTTTAAAAAATGTTTCCTAAAATATCTTGTTTTAAGGGCCTGGTCCTGTGCTGCTACCAAGAGGCTCTCCGTTTGTCCCTTGAGATGACCTACTGTCAACCAGTTAAATCATTTTTCTCTGTCTATCGATTTGTCTTCCATCACACGTATTGACTGTACATGCATAGGTTTGTGATATTAATAGGTCTCTCTTGTGAATGCATTTTTTTTGCTTGTGCTATTCTGCTCTTAATATCTAACTTGCTTCCCAAATAGCAAAAGTGCTTGACTTCTATTGTATTACCTCTAATTCTAATACTCATACGATCATTGACCTCAATTTTGCTACTCTTCATAACCATTGTTTCTTGCTATTGATTTTGAACCCAAACTCCTCATTAATCAAGGTGTTCATTCCATTCAACTTTCCCTCTAAATCTTCATTTTTCTCAGCAAGTACAGCTATGTCATCTGCATATCTTAGCATTGATATCATATCCTCCTGAATTTTCACTCCTGCTCTGAATTTTTCNATCCTCCTCAATTTTCACTCCTGCTCTGAATTTTTCTTTCACCTTTTCTTATTGTTTCTTTGACATACAGGTTAAATAATATAGGTGATAAACTACAACCCTGTCTTACTCGCTTTTTTATATCAGCTTGCCTTCCTTGTCCTTCCACTTTTAATATCGCCAGTTGATTTTTATAAATGTTTTGGATAACACGCTTTTCCTTATACTTTACTCCTATTTTTTGAGAATTTGGAACATTTTAGTCCGTTTCACATTGAAAAGCTTTCTCTAAATCAACAAATGTCATAAATGTGTCTTGGTTCTTCTTGATCCTTCCCTCTGTTGACCCCTTAATGCTCAAGGTGTGCTACGCGCCGATGAGGTGAATGGGTGTTGAGGACAAACACTCGCTAGCGGACAACCTCTGGGGCAACTGCCGCCCCTCAGTTGAAGAAGGCTTAGTGGCGTGATGCGGGGGCTCCACGTCACCGGACATTTATTTCCTCCGAACTCGTGGGACAAAATGAAAGATTCTTGTTTTTCCCTGCCTTGCGAAGTGGGCGAGTCGCAAGGTATTACGCCTCAGGGTCTGCGAAACGGTCGAGGGCTAAGAGCCCTCCTGCTTCAGATAAAAATAAGGATAAGAAACAGAACTTTTCACATGAAAATGTTTTTATTGTCATGACACGTATAGACGGGACATTTGAAAAAGTAACCCCGTTCTATATCTACATAGGATTGCAGGGTTTGGTTGGAACGCTGAAATCTATTAAAACGATTGCGCAATGGGTCAATACTGTTGGAAACCAACACCAAGAAGCAAGCGTTGGCACTTTTAAAATGTACTTTGTTGGGAGAGTTCCCTGTGAAATGCGAGCTCCATGCTGCGCTTAATCGCTGCAAGGGGGTCGTAACTTGCAGGGAAATTATTGATATGACAACAGAAGAACTAGTTGTAGAATGGGAGGCTTACCACGTAGTTGAGGTCAGTCAAGTCATGAGGAAGGTAAATGATGTTCTGGAGAAGACCAGTTCCTTCATCGTGACATTTGACTGTCCGAAATTACCAAAGGAACGGAAGGCTGGATGGCTGAACCTGCCAAATCCTCTGCGCTGTTATAAGTGTCAGAGTTTTGGACACACGACAACATCGTGTAAGGGACGTGAAACATGTGGAAAGTGCGGAAAGGAGGCACACGAACCCGGCGTCTCATGCCCAGGGCCTGCAAAGTGCATTAATTGCACAGGCAGTCACCAGGTATGGAGCAGGGAGTGTGTCGCCTTTCATGAAGAAAAGAAAGCGCAGGAAATTAAAACCACGGAGAAGATCCCGTACGGTGAAGCGCGGAAGAAATACAGGGCTTTATACCCTGTATTTTCTACCAGTTACTCCACCGCAGCCAAGACTCCTGTAATAAAAAAGAGCATATCTGTTCAAACCGATTTCACTGACGTGTCTACGACAACGTCGTGCACATGTCAGTGCAAAAGCGGAATGAAAAATGAGTCAGCCCTTCCCGAGAAAGTAAAATCAACATCAACTACAAAAACTCCATATACTACAAAAACACCAAGTAGTACAAAACCTGCAACAAAAACACCGACAAAGACAAAGCAGGGTTCTAGGGCTAAACCCCTGAAACCTGTACAATTACCAAGTAAGAAATCGCACAGGCGTAAAAAGAACGTCTCTGTGCTTTCCTCCTCGGAGTCAGAACGTGTATTGTCCGACGGTGACGCGGAAATACACATTCACGAACCTGACCCCGGAGGTTCGAAACACTAATGGCTTCCATACTTCAGTGGAACCTTAATGGCTATAGAACTCAACGTGAAGAGTTACAACTCTTAGCGCGTCGTAATCCGATATGTATCTGCCTACAAGAGACACACCTTTCACCAGAACACTCACCCTCTCTGCGAGGATACAGCAGCTTCAGATATGACGACACCACGGGAGATCGAGCAAGAGGTGGAGTTGCCGTGTTTGTTAGAAACACTATCCTCTGCTCGCCTGTTCTCCTACAAACACACATCCAAGCTATAGCAGTCAAAATTCACAGTGAACCATCTATGACCGTGTGTTCTATATATCTTCCTCCGACACGAGATTTTTCGGAGATCTCCCTCAGAGATTTAATTCTTCAGCTCCCTCGACCATTCCTCTTCCTTGGAGATTTCAACGTCCACTGTGTACTGTAGGGCTCGTCGAGCGTTTACCCCAGGGGCCCACTGCTGAATTGTCTCTTGAGCGGGAAGATTTATGTCTGCTGAACACCGGGGAGATGACCCACTTTGCATTTGGCACGGGGACATGGACTGCTATAGACCTATCGGTTTGCTCTCCTGAAGTTGCTGATATGTTTTAATGGAGAGTAGAAAATGATCTGCATGGTAGCGACCATCATCCTATCTGGTTGTCCTTGCAGGAACGTGCGACTATTCCCGAAAGCAAGCCACGGAAATGGATTCTCAGAAAGGCTAATTGGACACAGTACCGTTCCCTCTCTGTCTTTAGAGAAACAGGTAGTATCCAAGAGAGGGTTGACCATCTGACCCAGGTGATTCATCACGCCGCTGAAGAATCCATTCCGAAAACATGCATTTTTCCGCGAAGACCTCACGTCCCCTGGTGGAATGACGCATGTCGCTCCGCCATTCGGGCGAGACGAAGAGCATTGCGGAGATTTAAGGCTAGTCCAACTCCGGAAAACCTCGCCGCATATCGGATTGCTTGAGCAAAAGCGCGCAGAACTATCAAAGAATCCAGATCCACCTCCTGGAAAGAGTTTCTAAGCACCATTAAGAGAACAACATCGTCCACTAAAGTATGGGAGTCCATCCGAAAGATATCTGGAAGGTATTCTCGAGTCCCAATATCTGGACTCAATTATCAGGGTCGGGTTCTCACCAACAACAGAGAAATGGCAACAGCAATGGCTGAATATTTTGCTGACCTAACATCTACAGCAAACTGCGATCCTGATTTCGCGAGAGAAAGGGAAACAGCAGAGAGCACATCTTTTGACTTTCGTTCCACCAACTGGGAACCCTACAACTCTCCCTTCTCTATGTGGGAACTTGAGTCAGCTCTAGCGACAGTCCACAACACTGCTCCTGGCCCTGATTCAATTCATTATGAAATGCTGAGACAACTCAGTCTCGAGTCGAAAGAATACCTTCTGGATATCTTTAATCTTTCTTGGTCCGAGGGAGTATTCCCTAATTCCTGGAAGGAAGCAACGCTTATCCCTTTATTAAAACCAGGTAAGGACAAAACGAACATTAGTAGTTATCGAAGCATTGCCTTGACGAGTTGTGTTGGTAAAACTCTGGAGAGAATTATCAACCGACGTCTCGTCTGGTATCTTGAACGGCATGACTTGCTGAGTCGATCTCAGTGTGGTTTCAGGAAGTTCCATTCCACCCTGGACAACTTACTTCTCCTGGAATCAGCAATTCAAGATGCTTTCGTCCGAAGACAACATCTCATCGGAATATTCTTTGACATCGAGAAGGCTTACGATACTACTTGGCGTCATGGCATTTTACAACAACTCTATGCCTGGGGATTTAGAGGACGTCTTCCTCTGATGCTCATGTCCTTTTTGGATCAACGTTCCTTCCGCTATAGAATTGGAAGAGACACCTCGGATCTCCTTCTTCAAGAGAACGGTGTTCCTCAGGGCTCAGTCTTGAGTGTGACCTTATTTGCAGTGGCCATAAACAGCATAACGTCTGCTGTAAAGAATCCTGTTTTACACTCTCTTTTTGTCGATGACTTTGCTATCTCTTGTTCATCACAGAGAGTCACAGGTGCGGAGCGACAAATCCAACTCGTCCTTAACAGATTATACCACTGGTCGAAAACGACAGGTTTTCGTTTCTCTGCTGAGAAAACACGCTGTGTTTTTTTCAGTAGGAGAGCAAGCCTTCTGGCAGAACCTCACCTCGCCCTGGGGAACAACGTTCTCAAATTCTATTCTTTTGTGAAATTCTTAGGTCTAATCTTTGATCAGAGATTGAATTGGATTGAACATCTAACAGACCTAAGAGCAAGAACATTAAAATCTCTGAATTTATTGAAGTGCCTCAGTAGCAGGGAATGGGGCGCTGATCGCTACTCCCTGCACCAGTTTTATCGAGCATTCATAAGATCTCGGCTCGATTATGGCTGCGTTGTATATAGCTCTGCTCGTGCAAGCTATTTAAAGAAGTTGGATAGTGTCCAGCTTGCAGGAATTCGACTAGTTACGGGAGCCTACCGCACTAGTCCCATTCCGAGTTTGTATGTCGAGAGTTGCGAACCATCTCTTTCCCTCCGGCGGCAAATCCTCATGCTACGACACTTTTGCCACATGCAAACTTTACCCGACAATCAGGTGCACAACGCGGTTTTTCATCCATCCTCTTCTTCCATCCGTTTCTACAACAACAGACGGAGAGCAACCAAACCTTTTGGATATCGCTCCAAACAAATTTTGGAAACCTTAAATATACGCACACCTAATGTCTTACATCAAGGTTTTAGTAAGTCTCCCCCTTGGGCTTTGCACAAGCCGAAGATTATTTTCGATCTTCTGCATCATGACAAGAAGAACACTCCAGCTCCGATGTTGAGGGTATACTTTCAGCTAATCCTCTACAAACACCGGGATCGTATCCCCGTGTTTACCGACGGGTCGAAGCAGGCTGATGGAGTCGGCTGCTCCGTGGTATTTTCCCGTGAGACCTGCGGCTACCGTCTAGGCGACTTGTTCAGCGTTTACACTGCTGAGTGCTACGCCATATTGCGAGCATTGCGATCAACAAAGTGCTACGGCGGATCACATTTCCAGATTTGTTCTGATTCGCTGAGTGCCCTCCAAGCAATCCAGAACATGTATCCAGCTGATAAGCTGATCCAGAACAACCAGGATGTACTTTTCTCACTGCAAAGTGATGGAAAGAACATAATGTTTTGCTGGGTTCNTGAAGAAGCAGACGTTTCCGCAAAGACGGCATGCCTCAGGAATCGCGTGGTATTCACCACGATTCCAAAACGAGATCTCCTAATTTTCGTCAAGATAAGGATTCTGAGTGAATGGAACAATGAGTGGTTAGCTGTTAAAAGGAATAAGCTCCAACTTATCAAATCTTCTGTAAGGCATGGAGCAGTTCCTTTAGGCCAGCCCGGCGCCACGAAGTCCTGCTGACCCGCCTGCGCATAGGACATTGCCCTCTCACTCATAGGTATCTCTTTCTACTTGATGATGAACCCGTTTGTGAGGAGTATAGCTGTTCTCTGACAGTGCGTCACCTAATAACTGATTGCAGAAGATACTCAAGTATACGGAGACAAATTGGTCTGGCTGCAGATTTACTATCAATACTCGGAAATGAAACGGTTAATGTTAATAAACTATTGAATTTTATGAGTAGATCGGGGCTCCTCTCACAAGTTCTCGGGATGGTTTAAAATTTGCATTCCCTTTTCATCTTTACTGTCTTCTTTGTTTTCATCGTTCGTTTCTGTAATTCGAAAATATAATATTTAAAAATTGTTTTCCTTTTTTGTGTGATATAATGTATTCGGCAGCTGTTTTCTTTTTTTTTCTTTCATCTTTGTATTTGGATATTTGTTGAATTCAGGAGGGTTTTTTAGTGGGTATGGTCGAGATATTCGGCGAGTCCCACACACGGGGAAGAGTCATTACGGCTCTTCTCTATGGTGCGAAACTGCATTTTTCCCTACTTGCATGGGGTCTAATGACCTCGATGTTGACGAGCCCTAAAGCCAAAAAAAAAGACTCTGTTATTAGCCGAAGTGTCGCTTCACGAGTGCCCCTCCTTTTTCTAAAACTAAACTGATCCTCTTCTAATATCTCTTTAACCTTTCTTTCTATCCTCCTGTATAATATTCGTGTTAGCACTTTAGCGCATTGAGTAGTCAGACTAATTGTTTAGTAGTTTTCACAGTGATTTGCTCATCTACCCCTACTGCCTTTTTTGCAGCCAGATCTTTCATAGCTCTATCAAATTCAGATATTATAATTGGATCTCCTAGTTCATGTGAATCTCCTAGTCTGCCTCCGTTTCTACAGCCTTTCTTGTCAGTTCCTCATCATTGTACAACCCTTCAATGTATTCTTGCCATTGATTAGCCCTTCTGAGCTTAACAGAGGTTTTCCATCTGCGCTTTTAATAGTGATGCATTTGTTCCTCACTTGTCCGAATTTCGTCTTCATTTTCCTGTATGTGGCATTAGTTTTTCGTATAGTAAAATCATTCTTAACTTCCCTACATTTATCTTCGAGGCATTTTTCTTTTGCAATTTTGTATTTTCTCTTGATTTCATTCCTAAGTCGTTTGTACTGTTTTATTCCCTTAACATCTTGAGAATTTTTGTAGGACTTTCTTTCATCAATGAGGCACAGTATTTTTTCGGAGACCCATGTTTTTTTCGCTTCCATTTTCTTTCTACCATTAGTTTCTTCCCCGGCTCTTACTACTTCTTTCTTGAAAATGCCCCATTCTTCTTTTACAGATGCACCTATGTATCTTTGGTGTAATCTGAAAGTTAGAGCCTTTTTAAACTCTATTTTCCTCTCTTTCTCATTAAGCCTGTCTGTATCACCTTTCGTAGTGGTGTGTCGCACTTTAGTCCTTTTGAATTTAAATAAACTTTTCATCACTAGTAGATGGTGATCTGAGTCAATTTCAGCCCCTGGAAAAGTTTTACAGTCTAATATTTGTTTTTTGTATCTCTACCTCACAAATATGTAGTCCAACTGGTGTCTCTTGGTCTCTTCCATGTATATTTTCTCCTTGTGGTTATTGAAAAGTGTATTTGCAATAATTTAGCTTAAACTTCTCACAGAATTCCACGACCCTCTCTCCCCTTTCATTCCTATCTCCTAAACCATAATTTCCAACAATGCAGCACTCTTTTCCCTCGCCTACTATAGCATTCCAATCTCCCATGATTATTAATTTTTCATCCCCTTCATTCAAACTCCTAACATTTCCACGCTCCGATTCGTAGGATGTTACCTTTATCAACTCTCCTCCTGATCCCCTTCTGATCAGTCCCCACCCGGAGATCCCAAAGAGGAACTAGTTTATCTCCGGAATTTTTTGCAAAGGAGATGTCCATCATGAAAAAAATTGTAAATGAAATGGATGAAATGCCGTGGATACCATAAAGGTCTTTAATGCAGTGGTTTCCGTTGCCTTCTGCATTCCCATGCCGTTGTCCTTCGCTGATTCAACTGGATCTTCCGCTTTTAAGGGCAGTTTCCTACGCCAAGTGCAAGAGGTTGCCCTAACAAGAAAAGGTAGGGGTTGGAAAATGTAAGATACCCTAGCCCTCGCAACCTAATAGCGTCGTGATCGAAAAGAACAAGATGTGATCCAAGGAGGTCAGGAAGGAGAAAGGAAGGAGCTTAGCACAAGTAAGTGGATGTAATGCCACTCTGCTCGGGGCCCAGTGTTTGCCAAACACGTGCTTGCTACATGTAAGCCCTTTGGGGGCCTATGCTTAATGGCTGCATAATTCACACACGAGTTCACTGAATTTACTTAGTCTGACAAGAATGAGTATTGTTCACTCGCATAAATAATGAAGTGCCTAATTTCTAATGAGCAGGAAATGTTACTATTTTAGGAAGTCTTTAGGCTAGACTGTCAATGTACATTTCTATTAGAGTCGCGATGTAGACGCACGGTCTGTAGCGAGTTTGGTATAAAGTTGAAATTAGTCCGCTAAAATGTTAATATGAACTGAAGTCTACAGAGAAGACCGTAACTATGAAGATCAGTTATAATCGCGGTCACAACACACAGTCTGAAGTGAATTTGACTGTAGATTATGCGAAAATGAGAGCGGAGAAAGTTGACGCGAGGTGCACTTGACAGATGCTTCTCTGAGTGTAGTTCTGGTCACTGGACAACAACTTCTATCTCCTTGATTACCGTAATTTCACCTTATGTATCAAGATTCATGATTGGTCACTCTTACATAATTTGTTCACTAATTCTCGAGGAATACCAGACTTCATTGTAGCACTTATATGTTTAGTTGTTCACTTGTTTAGGTAAATCCTCGGTTCCAGAATATTCTACATTGGTAATTACATTGTTTTGAGATATTCTGGAATAATGTGGGGGGAAACTTTTTTTCACTTAGTTAATGGAAATACTTAATAGTTCACTTAGTTAATAGGTATTGTTATATGTAGCCTCCGCTACACCATTATGGATTTCTACATTTTTCGCTATTATATTAGGTCATAGTAGTAATGTTGTATTCCAATGCTTCAGATTATTATCAATGATATTAATTTTTCATTTGCTATATCATTTTAGGTGATTTGATAATCTATTAGTGTGGTATACTGTCGTATGGTTTTTGGTAATCTATCTATGCAATGTTTTTTAGTTCGTTTTTGATTTACAGTCTTCTGTAATGGCCTTTGATGTCAACGTTGGTCTTGTCAACCCATTGAACGTTTTACACATCCTTTCTTTATTCTTTGGGTATTTTCTAGTGCACTAGATTTGTCTCAATTCTACTTGCCATTATAGATGTTAAATTCTTGTATGTGGTATGTAGGCACGTTATTGGTCTATAGTTCTTTGGATCTTTGGCATTTTTTCCTTTTGAAATCAAGTAAGTCAAACCTTCAGGCAGGCATGTTGGGCAGATTTTAGGATTTTCTATTATTTCATTGTAAAACGTGGCCAAATAGTGGTGTGCGGATGTGAAATGTTTCAACCAGTAGTTACTGATTTGGTCAATGCCGTTTTTTTCAGTTTGACAGTTTCCCTGTGCTATTTCTTATTTCTTGTTCAGTAATTGGTGGCAACTTCTCGGTTTCTGGAATTTCCCTTTCCTCTTTTTCTGTCTGTTTTTCACTCCATTCAGCGTCTTTGTTATATGTATCCTCCCTCTCCCGGATTCCCTTCCAGTGTGCTCTCATTTCATCAATTGTGGGGTATTCTTCTAGTCCACTTCTCTTCTTTTCATTTAGTTTGTTTGAAAACTTTCCTTGATTTTCTTGGAATAGTTTGTTTTGAATCAACTGATTTTTACGATTTTCATATCTATTATTACTATAAAAGTTAAAATAATAATAATAGTAATAATTATAATAATTGTCATCTTTCAAAAACGAAGTTGTAAGTTATAACTTACTTTTGAACATTAAGTGATGTTGCCCCTGCAAAGTCCATATTCATAGGTGAGATTTCATATCTTATTTTTGGTGGTATGGTATTTGTTGCTAAGATTGATTTGGTTAATTTTTTGTGGTAGTATTGTTTGTTGTTGTTTTTTAATGAAAATAGGATTGATATTTAATTCCAATGTCCTTCCTCAACAAAAGAGTCCATCTTTAGTTGTAACTTTAGAACTAAGACGTATAAGTTTCTTAATAAGTGCTATATGTTTGCCCAACTACTTCACTGTCCTTGTGTCCTTCCACTGAAACATAACTCATCTGTATAAAATATCATTTGGAAATGCAATTTCTTTTCTTATATTGGCGTTAATATATTTACGGAAGATTTGCTTATTTAATTTTACCCGAGTTCAGAAAATCTGCATGTTTGTGAGTTTTTTTAAATTATTGAATATTTAAACTGCATAATTATTACCAACGGTTTAAAATAATGGCGCATGTTCGTCTTAGA
>NNCF01129570.1:3763-40590 GCA_002313205.1 Laupala kohalensis
AAAGACTAAGTAAAGTTTTGAAAAATGAAGAAATGGGTATTGCATATAAAAGTAGCAATAATATTGGTAGATATTTGTTTAGTAAATTAAAACAAAAGATTAAAAAAGCTTCTACAAAAAATGTTGTATATAAGGTAGATTGCAATGTATGTGATAAGGTTTATGTAGGGAAATCCTTACAGTATGTTAAAAGGAAATTCAAACAAAATGTATGTATGATCTTAAGAAGGTTCAACCCATGTGTGCTTTAGCAAAATATGCTTTGGCAAATCAACACAGTTTTGATTTTCAGAATGCAAACATTTTGTGTGTGGAACCTAATTACAAAAAGGGATTAATGAAATGGTTCACATCACTAAGTTAAGTGATAGACTTGTAACATACAAACTGATACTGACAATTTGTGTAACAAGTACAAAAATATTATTGACAAATGGGTTGGCAGCAGTGTTAGGGTTGTTTCACCATGACTGAACTTATGAATAGCCGTTTTTGTTTTTGACCTACACTAGGAAGGTTGTAGAGATGTAGTGTGTTATATTCAGAGGTTATGGCTGGTGGTAATTGATGGTGATATGGTTCTATAGCAGGTATGTTTTGTACAGGTATGTTTTGTATTATAATAAGACTTTTTGAGTATGTTTTTGTAACAGTTTTTTCCTAGTTAGATAGTGAGTAATAATTGAATTATTATTTTTGTGAATAAGGTGGTTCAAAGTTGTACCACGAATAATGTAAATTGTGTATGTTCTGTGTAGCCCTGATGAAGGCACAATAAATTGCCGAAACGTAGGCGTTGTAAAAAGAATATTTTATTGATGACCAATCCTCGAATATATCTTTCTGTTATATTATTATTTGATGAAGAATTAAATTTGATATGTGACCGAATTTAAATACTTTATTTCAAACATCATTAATCCATTCCAGAAAACAAAGGGAAATTGATGACCCCTAGCTACCTCTAATATTTAATTCTCTCGCGTACGGCAGAGTTTTACTCAGAGAATAACTCAAATGTAATATTCCAGGGAAAATCAACTGAGAAGTGAGCTGGCTTTTTCAGGATGTTTTTATCCTATTTATTATCTTTTCTTATTATTGATATCCTCTGTCAGCACACCTCTTCCAAAAGAGGTTTTCATTTTCTCATTTTAAATTCCCGAAAATTATTTTTCTTTTATCTTCTGTCGAAACTACTCTCCCGTGAAATCTAAGGTTTGCGGTTTAAATCCGGTTCAAACACCAAAACATTAAAAATAACCCTCGACAATATGCTACTTGTACACAAATAGTCAGCAAAATATGTTCAAAATTAAGTAGAATTTCCTGCACAGAAACAGTCAAAAGAAGTGAGAACGTCAAATATAGTGTGTATGTTTTACTTGACAGGTTGCGATACATCCATTTTGAGTTGGATACATCGAGAAAATTTGTTTTAAATAATTCTGCAACACTTTTTTTTTCGGGGGGGGGGGCTTTAGGGCTCGTCAACATCGAGGTCATGCAGGTAGGGAAAAATGCAGTTTCGCACCATAGAGAAGAACCGTAGTGACTCTTCCCCGTGTGTGGGACTCGCCGAATATCTCGACCATACCCACTAAAAAACCCTCATGAATTCAACAAATATCTAAATACAAAGCTGAAAGAAAATAAAAGTAAACAGTTGCCCAATACATTATATCACAAAAAAAGAAAACAATTTCTAAAGATTATATTTTCTAATTACAGAAACGAATGATGAAAAGAAAGAAGACAGTAAAGATGAAAAAGGAATGCAAATTTTTAAACCCTCCCGAGAACTTGTGGGAGGAGCCCCGATCTACTTATAAAATTCAACAGTTTATTAACATTAACCGTTTCATTTCCGAGAATTGTTGGTAAATCTGCAGCCAGACCAATTTGTCTCCGTATACTTGAGTATCTTCTGCAATCAGTTAGTAGGTGACGCACTGTCAGAGAACAGCTACACTCCTCACAAACGGGTTCATCATCAAGTAGTAAGAGATACCTATGAGTGAGAGGACAATGTCCTATGCGCAGGCGGGTCAGCAAGACCTCGTCGCGCCGGGCTGGCCTACAGGAACTGCTCCATGACTTAACAGAAGATTTGATAAGTCGGAGCTTATTCCTTTCAACAGCTAANTTCACTCAGAATCCTCATCTTGACGGAATTTAGGAGATCTCGTTTTGGAATCGTGGAGAAATCCACGCGAGTCTTAAGGCATGCCGACTTTGCGGAAACGTCTGCTTTCTCATTTCCTCTGATACCCACGTGCCCGGGAATCCAGCAAAACATTATGTTCTATCCATCACCTTGCAGTGAGAGAAGCACTTTCTGGATGTTCTGGATCAACTTATCAACCGGATACATATTCTGGATTGCTTGAACTGTTAAACTGTTAAACTGTTAAACTGTTGCAACACTGTTAAACTGACATTTAAGATATCTTCTAGTAAATATGAATCCACCTAAAAACATGGTGGTTGGTTCGTAACTCACTATTAAAACAAGATCAGAAAAACCACTAGGAGCAGATCTATTTTTTTATTTTCTTTTGTATTGCTGACGTACGATCACTTACGAAAGTAAGGGAGTAATTGTATATGAGTGAGAGAGAGATTGAGTCAACATTCCAAAGCATGGTGTGTAAGAGTCCTGAAGGGACATTTTCATTAATTTTGGTGCTCTAAATTTTCACCTCATTGGGGGTTCATGACACATTTTACAAAATCAAAAATTTACTTGTTTACAACAAATTTTTGATTATTTCTTTGGTAGTAATCTTAAAAATTAAAAAAATATTAAAGTTCATTTTTACTTTTATAGTTAAAAGATTTGCATTGTTTAAGTGTTTTGAGTTATTTTAGTAATTTTTACAAATCAGAAATGTATTGGAAGACTTTTCGGAACCCTCAAGAACGAGGGACCCGAGTCCAATGTCCGCTAGGCCCTTTATGATGTTTTTTGGCTATATAGACTTTATTAGATTGTAACAAAATACACATACAAGATGAGTCCATAACGATGAACCTGTGGTATTTTACTGAGCGGATTTGCATGTTGTACACCGTGTTTAGATGACAAAACGTAACTAACAATGAAGCGAAAATGGATGTCAACCAACCTGCTGTGTGAACTCACTTTCTGCGACCCAGAAAGTACTCTCGAAATGGATGTCACAACACGAGTCTGAAACAGATATCGTATTGTTGTTAATAAAACCTACTTCTGATGAATGTCAATAATCAACTTTCGTAAAATCTCCAAGAGACCAACTCCAGCCAAAGAACTCATTTAGCATTTCTATGCCTCGAAACATAATAATAAAATGCCCCCCGTCCATAAAAGGGCACAAACATTGTAAATTACTTGTTACAACAATATAATATTTAACAAATTTTATTTTCAATATTAATAAAAGTACAGTTATTTTATAAATGTATACTGTTATAATTTTGTTAATTATTTCGAAAATCGTAACTGCTAAGTTATCGTAACTTTTAAAATCACTCAATGCTTGAGACTTATTATACCAATAATGTAAAAGATAAAACTAAGCAAGTACACAGCTGCGAGCAACATTAACTTCTTTGTCTTCCTCATCTGGGCACTTTTCACCGCAAAAGTGCAATTTCTGGAAAAGTATTCACTCGGGATAACCAAATATTTTAGAACTGGTTTTGATATTTCGGTTCTGCTACTCTTTTTCAACTAACTCGTTGTTATTTAGAGTTGATATGAAAAATAGAAGTACGCTGAATGTTAAATCCATCTCTGCCTTAGGGTTCTAGATCGAAATCTAGATCGGAAGCAAGCCCATCAATTCTGATCAAGGGCCCGAAGACAGAGGCGGATTCAAAAATTTCAGCAAAAATTCCTAGAGAAGATAAAAAGTTAGCTGCGAGTTATAATACTAATAGAATGTAAATATGTTTGTAATTTAACTCAAAAAATTTACATGTAAAAGTTATTATCGAACTACAGATTATTCTGAGTATAGTGTTTTAAAATCATAAGAATTGAAATAACACTAAATTCACGATTTATTGTTACAATAAGCACGCCACTAGACAAAGCCTAGATAATCTGTATAAGAAATCCGCCTCTATCCGAAGGAAAACCAGAGCAAAACCCGGGCCAGGATGGGTTATACTTTTTAGTATTCGAATTTGTTTATTTATTTGTCATATTAATAAATATTACTTGTTCATTTGTAATACTCAAAATGCCTCTTAAACACAAACTTGTATTTATATAAATAAATAGAGTAAATGATACGGCACCCGTGAGATACACCTTCCGATAGCATAAACGTCTTTTGAGAAACGATCGTTATGATAAAATAAATGAAAATGAAAAGCGTAGGTTATGCAATGTGTTACTTAGAGAGGCAGATTGTGTGTCAGGGGAAGCTTCCCGGAAATAATTTGCCGTGAGTTATCTCGGAATAAAATCGTTATACTGAAAAAAAACTTTTAAAAAGTTTTTATTGTAAATAGACATTATAATATTGCATTGTCAGAAGGTTTGTATATGTATTCCAAATTTCAGTCCAATCGGTTGAGGGGAACTGGTTTAAAATTCAGTTGCAAGACTTGACCCAAACATACGAACTAACAAGTTAAATAAAAGCTTGTAAAAAAGCTGCCTTTTTTAAGGACTGTCGCATGAATCGGGCTGAAAAACGTATCAGAATTGGTTCCTCAACTGTTATTTAAAATCTAATTGAGTGTTTTCGGCCAGAACAAAAACTACATTTACAATACTCCCTTAAGTTCACAGTATTCCCACGGTTGACTCCATTAAGTAATTGTTTTTATTTTCCTGGCTAGATTTCAGAATAATGCTATCGGTGTCCTCTAAAAGTTTGAAAAAAAAATCAAAATTTTACACTTTTTTGGTGGGGGCTGAACGTAGACACTTCACTTTTAAAGGTGATCGGTCCAAACAAAACTTCCGTGTGTCACGAAACTCTTTCTGATCGTTAATACGCATTCTGAACGAGCCGAACGAGCACAAGACTTCGTTCATATTCGAACATGTAAGGTTTCTCCTTGATTTAATTAGTGACTTTGGTTGCGTGTTTTGTTTTTTATTGCTCAACTGTGATACGGCTACAACCGTTACCTAGATTTATATTTCCCAAAGCCAGAGGATATCAGGAAGCCTAAAATCCAGTCTTTGGTGTCGTCCTTCAGCGAGGCCCTGGAGTTGGGATAAACTTAACTGTATTAAGGGGTACGAAGGGTCTTTCTGGCCTACGTGCGGGGATCTTCCATTAGCTGGGCCCACCCACAATCTAATCTAATCTACGTCTACAGTCAGTAGTAGTCAGACAGACTCCATTAGAGCATCTGAATCTCTTTATTCATAATTGTTTCAAAAATATCTTATAATATACATGTCAAATTGAAAATTCAATTTATTTAACCCCAATGCTTCTAAAAGTAAGAGAGTGAATTATCCAGCGTGTAGTGACAAGAAAAGGAAGCGCCCGGTCTGAATATAGAAATTATTTATTTTCATTTCGTAGAATAATTGAGTAATTTTTCAAGTAATTGAGAAAAGAAAAAAATTCTAAAAAATTAATCATAAAATTACTTACTGGAGATTTCCTTGGTTTTCTGTTCTTTGAAGGTTTGCTGTACAAATGAATAGATTCCGACCTTGCGCCTGAGAAAGTAAGAAATATGTACGTAATAATAAAAAAATAGTACTCACACAACGAAATAATTGCTTGAATTTAAAAATACATCAAGTAACAAGTTAACAATCATAATTTGTCCAAGAAGAATAGAAAGACTTTCACCAATATAGATTGTGGGAGGTAGACAAAGAGGTAATAGCCGCCATCCAAATAATTTTAACAAAATATAAAAACTCATTTTACCCGGTGTTGCTCCCGTTTCTCATATAATATTCTAAATTCGTATTTTAGTTTCCATGTTTCTCTGCATCCGTGATATTCAATTTTTACTTTTAATCACTTCAAAAATTATATACCGCGAAAAAAGTCCTACAAAAATACACACAGTTTTCAATTTTGCATGCTAATATGAATACAGAATTTAGAATTATTTTAAAATCCAGACAAAAGGAGTACGCACTTGGCACAGAACTTAGTAAACATAGCGCATAGTTAAGACCTCTTGAATTCTTTGGTTTTCATTTCATTTTTAGATATATACTTGAAAACATGGTTCTTCACAGTCTATATACAATTTGGCTTCTATGATTCGTTCATGTAGATTATACGTGTAGTGCATTGTCCATCTCACGTAAAATAATCGAACTCCGGTTTTTGTAAGTAAAACATTATAAAGTTTCATAGTTAACTGTCAAGCGAGTGAATATTCACATCTACTGATTAGCAGACAATTTTAATTGCTTTTCTGCTCTCGTGATATTAACCATATTTTGCATTTTGTTTGCAATAACTCTTAAGAACAGTCCATTTAAATTTCAAATAATTTAATCGATTACTTCTTCCAATTTACATGCCATAGACATTCCATAGAATTCACTTTTACTAGTGTAGATTAAAATTTTAGCGGAGCTACATACCCGAACATATATAATGTGTAATGGGCGGAAGATTGCCATCAAGATTAAATATAATGAACAATTAAATATTATAAACAATTCAATGAACAGTAGTTTTATTATGCATTAATAGCAAGTGATAGTACATGTAGTGAACAATAGTTTTATCTGTGATAGGACAATAAGTATTTTTAGTAAACAGAAGAATAAATAACGTCAAGCAGAACCATTCAGAAACTTTGGTAGCAAAATAAAAGACGGGAGAAGAGAAGCTTCTTCTCGACACTTTTAGGCTGATCACTGCTCGTGAGCAGACGCGTCATTGTAGCTCTCCGATCTCACTCAATAGACTAGTGACGGAAGTATAACTTACAAGTCAAAATACAATTAGTAGTGTTTGCACAACGCGGTAAAAGCGTTGCAACCTAAGATATTAGATTTATAACATTAATATTAAATAAATCTAGCGGTCAATTACAGTGTGGTACGAGAAGTTACCCAGAAGGCAACCACGTGACCGAGATGAATATGAGAAATGGATTATCGTGAGTCAGACGAGAACTCTTGTCAAATTAACTTTATAATATATTGTTTGAGTTAGTTAAATCGTTATTTTCAGTATTTATAAACGTACATACGTCATCAAATAGGGAATATAATTTTTAATGCAATTGTGATAGACTGTTTGGAAATAACAATTATCATATTGACATGCACAAACGGATTGGACGTCAAATATTAGTTTTTATTGGTATTACTGCCATTGCTTAGTTAATCATGTGTTTATTTAATGTGACAATTATGTATCAATTTGTGTATTTATTTCAGAACATGTGTGTATGTATTTTCATGTTGTTTTACAGCTATTACTACAGCATAAATTTATGTATTTCAAATCTATTTAATGTATAAATTATGAACGCCAATTCAATCATAATAGAATACTGATTGATAATCAAATCTATAGAATTGACCCTACGTCAATCTCAAGTCATATGATAATAAAATCTTACATTAACCATCTTAAAACTATTTCAGTTGTTTTTATTTAAAGTATTATTTATTTATAGATAACTTGGTGAATTTTGTTCGTGACGGTCACTGTAATAATCAATTCAATTATAATTAAATAATTATAACACGAACAAAATTATTTTTATACCTTTAAACTGTAAGTAAATTTAATTACGCATACGTCGTTCTTTCTCTATCAAATAAATTACAACTTCCCCCTCATAGGTTGACACCTATCAATACCTTCCAAATACAACCTTGTTTGTAATATAAATCAAAATTCTACCTTCGTTTTGAAAAGTACTAGATGTTCTGATAAAGCTACCATGCAGATTTTATCTCTAATAAATTCGATTATTTTTAAACTTTTTTTCTTTCGATGATTTTTACCAATCTTATCAATTTCACTGAATTATCATAATTAATTTCATTTTCTTCTCGCTTTAAAAACCATTGTGAATAAAGCAAAGGGCGACAAATGTGGTCACTTTTTGTACCTACGAAAGTGTGCACGGCTAAATATGATCTGTCGAAATATGAGAATCTACTCGGTACACTTCGGAATTTTGTTTTAGTGACCGTTTCTCTCTCTATTAAGGACTCTAGATAATATCTGAGGCAAGAATTGGTATTCAACGCACCATCAAGGTATACAATGACTTCTAGGGGGGTTAGTAAAATTTTAAGTACGAATAATGCGTTACTTGTTCATTGACCACAAACAAAACAGAACATAGAAATCGTTAGACTCCACCATTACCATTGATACTAGTTCAATCTAACTTGTCACGAATTGAGTTTCTGGTGTACAACAAACAAGTTCTGTCTTCTCCTAATGAAATATCAGAAAAAGAAAAAGTTTTGATATTTTGTCCAAGCTAACTTCATCATAGCTCTCTTGTGTTCATTGCACGTTTTTCTTGTTTTCAGTAAAACTCAGTTGGAGAGTAGTACGAATTTGATAATACATTTACGTACAAATTGAACAAAAGATATCTTAAATATGGTGATTCAAACAAAAGAAGGTAAATATTGTTAGAGAAAATTGTGTGATTCAAACAAAAGAAGGTAATATTGAAATAACGTTTTATACCAGTGGAAAAGATAACTTTTTTCACTATTAACTACTTGCATGACATTTCAAGTACCTGAAGGTGCTCCAAATTTTTTTCGAGGTAAATTGACTCTGAGAGACATTGTTTCTGTGACTATATATGTCGGACGAATCTATTTTCATAGGTTGTTTACATTAAGTTAAATCGAAAGACTTAGTTGTCTATGATAATAACTGATATTACGAAGAAAGCCCCAAGAGAAAGAATATCGTGTCGTCTATATTGACGTCATTCACCGTGATTTGACATAATATTTCCTTTGGTTTTNTTTGTTTTTTTTTAATGATTGCTATGGCTACCTCTCATTGTTTAGAGTAAACATCAAATATATCATATACATTTATACGCAAATATTCTTTAGATTCTGCTTACATGACTACATGACTCATTTTTTATCGTAGTATTTGTAAATGGGAAACGTATTGTGCTATTGAAGCTTACTTGTGCCATGCTCCTTCCTTTATCTATACTGACCTCCCTTGGTCACCTCTTGTTCCTTTCGATCCCGACGCTANGTTTTTTTAAAAGAATGATTGCTATGGCTACCTCTCATTGTTTAGAGTAAACATCAAATATATCATATATATTAATACGCAAATATTCTTTAGATTCTGCTTACATGACTACATGACTCATTTTTTATCGTAGTATTTGTAAATGGGAAACGTATTGTGCTATTGAAGCTTACTTGTGCCATGCTCCTTCCTTTATCTATACTGACCTCCCTTGGTCACCTCTTGTTCCTTTCGATCCCGACGCTATTAAAGCTAGGGTATCTTTCATTTTCCTCCTCTTCTCTTTCCTCTATTTCTTCTTCTCTTCCTCCTCCCAGGGGGCTTACATCTGGTAAGTATGTGTTTGGCGAACACGGGGCCCCGAGCTGAGTCTGGCATTACTTCCACTTACTTGTGCCATGCTCCTTCCTTTCTCTTTCCTGATCTCCCTTGGTCACCTCTTGTTCTTTTCGATCCCGACGCCATTAGGGCTAGGGTATCTTTCATTTTCCTACCTCGCCCCAGGGGACTAACATCTAGTAAGTACGTGTTTGGCAAACACGGGGCCCCGAGCTGAGTCTGGCATTGCTTCCACTTACTTGTTTCATGCTCCTTCCTTTCTCTTTCCTGATTTTCATTGGTCAGTTCTTGTTCTTTTCGATCCCGACGCTATTAGGGCTAGGGTATCTTTCATTTTCCTCTTTAAAAAAAAATGTTTTTAGTACAGTCGTGAGAAATGTTAGGATTTGAGTTTTGAGTTGTAATTCAGGAGGGTTTTTAGTGGGTATGGCTGAGTCATTCGGCGAGTCCCACACGCGGGGAGAGTCATGTTGGCTCTCCCTAGTGCGTAACTGCATTTTCCCTACCTGTACAAGTTTTAAGGGCTCTAATGACCTCGATGTTGACGAGCCCTAAAACCCCACACGCACAAAAAAAATGCTATTGAAGCTTATCTAAGTGGAGCGATAGGTGGTAGGAGTTGGCTTATAGTCTATTGTTTGTAGGTGGTCCGCGTAGCTGGGTTTACCAACAACTTGGCCCACGTGGAAGGGTTTGTAGGAGTTGTTTGTAATAGTAACAGTCATTGGTGCTAGGAGGATAGAGGTGGGTGGAGGAAGGAGGCTTTGCTTTTCAGTAGTCACAGGTATGTGAACTGGGACATTCACGTGAAAAGTTACAAATCTTTTTCTGGTCCCACCGGGAATTGAACGCGGGATGACTTGGTATTGAGCTTGAACGCTGCGACCTGAGCCACGGAGGCGCAGACTCATTCATTTGAAAAGGATGTAATTTGATTACTTCAATCGATGCGTCTGATGTATATATTAAATGAATATATATGTTACGCATAAAATTCGGTCATTCGACTGAAAAAAACGTTCAAAATTAGTTCTGGTAGATGCGATTTTGTCAGAACTAGTTTTCATCGTTTTGAAGAACAAAACTAGTATTGAGCATTATCACAAATATTGTTTCGTTTACTTTCACCTGATATTATTTCAAGCGTTATAGTGTTATTTTTATGCATGAGAATGAACAAAAGTGTCAGATTCTTGCAGTCTAGAGTTTCTCATTTTCGAATTTTCCTTTCAAACATTTCCACAACTTCAACTTTTTATCAAGTTAATAGCATTTTATTAAATTCCGTTACATATATCTTACGTTAACTTAAGTCCATTAATTTTGTTTAACATTGTTCGCACGGTCGGTCAGAAATGTATCATATCTATCATCATCTGAACCGACAACCTGTAATCGCTTAAGGCTACCTGAGGTTCCCGTCCTTTTTCGGGAATATTCGTAAGTGTTCGGACGTCGAATGCTTTTGTCTCGAATGTCTAGAGCTCTATACCTCAGTGCTGCCAGAGATTCCTACGCTATGTATCATAGGAAGGGCCTGAAATTGGAAATCAGCAGTCCTAAGAACACAATGGGTGACAAAAAATTGTGGGAACGAAGTAGTCGAGAGTTGACCTTGATTTCGAAATCTAAGAAAATCTTGAATTCGAAACTGAATAGAACGAAAGAATAAATATTCAGTAGACGATCTTTTTCATGGATATGCGTTTAGTGTTTTTACAACATAAATTAACTGTATATTACATGCAAAAAACATTATAGTACCGTTTGACGGCATTCACGAGAAAATATATTACGTGGGATAAACGTTACCCTCTCACAATCAGTTAAAAAATTTCACATGTTCATGAAGGGAAAAATGGATCTTATGCAAAGTGATCTTGCGTGAGGAATGTATTCTCTTGCTACTCCAAATACAATAAAAAATAAACAAAATATATAATTTGTGTTACACTAACTATAGAATCCTTAACTACTTGACTGATAAGTGCAAGTTAAATAAAAGATTGTAAAAATATACTCGAGATGAATACTTTTCTACGAATCCGAATACTGTAAACATGTAATTGCCATTTCACTTATGCATCTTATACGAAATAACATTTCATCCGTACAAAAACAAAAAAGAAAAGAAAAGACTTCAAGTAGAAAAAGTTGTATTCTGATTGAGAGTACAAAACTAGTTTGGGACGATTCTCTTTCGCCAGAACTAGAATTGATCATTTTTAAAGTGCTCAAAAGTAGTTCTGGGAAAAGCTGAAAGACTAAAACAAGTATTGAGCGTTTTGAAAAAGCTCACAACTAGTTCTGGCAAAAACGCATCTGCCAAAACTAGTTTTGGTCATTCTTTTCGCCCAATGGCCGAATTCTGGTTTTGTGCGTAACATATAAAGTGTAAGGTTGTCTCAAGTGATTTCGAGAAAACGTGATGACGTCAAGGCAGACCCACTGATAAATAGTTAAATATAGTTAAATTATTAAAATACTTAGAGATGCGTTGCTCCACTTGCCATTATAACTTTCTAAAAACTAAAAGGAGTGGAGTAGAAATATCGTTCTATGAGAGAGTCTTTATTTCATATGGTCTTTAATTCATTAAAATATGTAACTTCTGCACAAACATGTAAAAAGCAATCGAAATACCTATTCAATATCTAAGTTTTGGTCCGTGGTGTGAATCATGAAAAAAGGGTTGTATTGATTTATCATCAATGACATGCGATTAACAGACACTTAATACTCATTCGTTAATATTGTTTACATTGAAATGTTGTGTGTCTATTTGAGAATCGAAGAGAGATAAATTAATAATAAATGTGTGCATTGGAAATAAAATTGTTTTGCTCTAAATTGTTACCACTGTATTTATTGAGAAGTTAGCTACACACTAGCTTATAATGATCATTGATTTGTTATTTCCACAATGAAAATATCACATAATGATCACAACGTATGCAAAGAATATTTATAACATTGCTTCTGAATAAAGGAGTGAATAAATCGAAGGATAATAAAGACTCTCTTCTGAAAGAACGATGTGTTCAATCAAATCGTCCAGATATAAACCATTTCATAAGCTATTCGAGTAATTCGACAAGTGAAAATAGGCAAAAATGCCCGTTTTCCTAAACTTTATACTGATGAAGTGTCTGCCTTGACGTCATCTACTTCGAGCAACTAGAAAGTGTGAGCACCTTACCATTCTATGCTCCTTGGGTACAAGCAATATTCGTAGAGAATTGTACGTTAGTTGTCATGCTCCGTTGTGTATCACCATATATCATTCATATCTGTTCTGGTGTCCTTTTTACATTGTTTAATGCTAAATATGAAACCGATTAATAATAATAATAATAATAATAATAATAATAATAATGACATTGCTTTCTTCCTTAGCGAAGTAAGACTACAAAAAATTCAGAAATCATTTTAAAATAATAAATTGTTCCTCCAACAGTTCACGACTTCGGACAAAAGATTTACCCCGATTTTCACTGACATCCATCCGGCAAACAGTGGAGCGCTCGCAGCTGAAGTTTTCTTCCAGTTGTCGTTTCTTTCCGTCGAAATTACGTGAGGCGTGAATGTTTTGACGTAACATAAAAAACGCGCTTTTTGAGAATTTTGTAAACAATGACTCTCCATAAAAATAGATTAATATGTTATTTCAATAAGCTAACCTCCATAAAAAAATTTACAAATGCTTTGTCGTTGAGTTAACGTTTTTGGACTGGAAACGTAATTCCTTCCGTGTGGCTATATACTGTGGAATCGCTTGACAAACTTTTTGTCTTGTAAATGATTTGTACTTTTTCTCCATTATTGCGAGTGGCTACATTTTTTATAGACCAGATGCTTGTATCTCAAGCAATTTGAAATAGAGAAAATAAATATACAAAAATGTAAGAAACTAAATTATCTAAATTTTTGGAGAATAAAGGGCCAGTTTCTGAAAATTTGCCTATTTGACCGTCTTTTGATAGTCTTACTCGGCTAGCAATAAAATTATGTTACTTGAAGTATCCAAACAATTTATCTTACTCGTAAGAAATGAAACTCACTCTCAGAACTGATAGAATAATCATCATCCATCTTGTTGCATAGCGGGCTTAGCTCTCTCCGTCGCTTTCAAGGTCCTTCTTGTTCTGATTCTTCCTCGGTGCTCAGCCTGAACATTTCGTAACATGTAGGTAATGACAACTTCGTCAAAACGTGACAAATTATTAGTCAGTAGAAAGTTGTCAACACATTTCCCAACAACTACACACTACACCTCGAGTGTAATACCATTGATTTTAATTTCGCAATAGTAGTAATACATTTGTAGTAAATTTGAAGACAGAAATATTGTTGGAGAGACCTGCAATCTTGCGTATTCCGAGTAAAACCCTTGGTTTCTGCGATTTCCTTCTAACGCCCGGGTGCAGCCTCCGTGAACTTTCTTTCCTTTCTCTTTGTAAGAAACATGAAATTGGACTACGTCGCTTCAGGGCACACAAAATCGGCACATTAAAGCTTATCTCTAGGAAATTCTACTAATAATATACATTCAATGGTTACACTGAGGATAGTACCTGCAGCCGAGAAATATGTAATGTAAATAAAAATATTGACATCTTTCCAATTTCTATGAATTTGTCACATTTTCTACCCAGTTACAGGGAAAATTCCGTTTACACACTTTTCATGTTACACACTTTCATATTTTCAAAGTGTGGAATTTTAAGTAAAGTAGAATGTGGAGATCAAAGCACATGCAAGCATTATTTTCTTCCGGGATAACGTGTGTGGTTTGCCAACAGCGGAATATAGCATCCCAAATTATTTGTATTAACTATATTAAGCTTTCGTGAAGGTAAATTCGCGATTTATCGTCTAAAAATCTTCAAAAATTAATCAGACTTTTGCTCTGGAAATTTATATTTCTAGGTTGTTTAATATTTAACTTTGAAGGAAGTTTTCTTTCATTATTCATTATTTCTCTCGCTATCAAAATACATCTGTATATCATACTTCTAAAAGATAAATTTTGGAAATATCACTTTTTCTCCACTCACTCTTGATCAATGGTAAAAAATGAGATGTCGTTACAAAGTTTCTTTCCTAGAAGCAGGCGGGATTGTAATCTTACATTTTAACCATTTACTATTTCTTTTATAATTAGTTTTAAAATATAAATTTAATTCTCATAGATATTTCATCGAACTTCTAGTGTTTGATTAGCGTCACCTAAGAGGCAGTTAATAAACAAGAGCAATTTAATTCAATGGAAAGGGTTCCAAAGACAAAAAAAAAAAAAATCGGGAAGAACGTATTGCTTTTTAACGCTATTGTTATGGTATTCGGTCTAAGTGCCTTCTGCTGATAATTTGATTGCTATGATAATCAAAAGATAGCGTGCGCGTGTATATCGTCACGAGGTTAATATGGATTATGCAACATCAGTCGGGGAAATCGTTAGTATGGATTTTTATTATTTTTTCAGTACATCGTAGCATAATCATGGTTGTTAGGCGTGGTTCGTACATACTTAGGGAACTACACGTGGTATTTCGAGCGTGTTTTTTTTTTTTATCATGTGAAATATTTATTAAATTCTCCATATTTTAATTATTAGGCACTTAAATTGTTTCCAACGAAACATCTCTCCATATTTTCATTACTTGACACATACAATGGTTTCAACAAAACATCTAAAATTTTGTTAAAATTTTACAGACTTTAAATCATCAACAGTTGCAATATCAAACAAGTAATCTAAGATGATTTTCCCACAATTTTCATAATCCGTTACAAACATGATTTTGTCACTTAGATCCTTTTCTATTCACATGCCTCGGTTGCTGTAGTGAGCACATATACTGCCATTCAATTGATGCTGCTCAAGGCTTGACAAACTTCAATGAAGTCCACGTTAATTTCTAACTGTATTACTTATATTCGGCAGTCAGCGTGGCTCAGTGGGTAGAGCACTAAGCTGCTAACTGGATGGCTGGGGTTCAAACCCCGGTGAGGTGGTGATTTTCACTACACCTCAACATCCAGACTGACTGACATCCAGACTGACTACTCAGCCTGCTATCAAATGAGTAATCAGAATCTATCCTGGGACCGGAGCGAGATGCTGACCACATCTCCTCCTTCTAGTGCCGGGATCAAGAAATCGCGGAGCTCTACCCTCCTCGACGGCCGTAGTGCCAAATAAATAATAATAATTACTTATATTCATATCTAAAAACGAAGTACTAAATAACCGTAGTGTATGACATTACTACCTTCACGATGTGGTTGTCTCACTGGTTGGTACTCTCGTGTTACTGTGATGCGAATCTTCACATGTTAAACTAACAGAAATTAAAACCCACCACTGAACATGCTCTTCTCATCACACTCCTATAAAAAGGAGATTTGAATGTTCGAGAGGGGTATAAGAAGAACCGAAAACGAACAATACCTATATGCTGTTGGAGGAAACACTGAAGAAGGTTTATAGTGTTATTTGGTGCTGAAATATTAGCATTAAATTAGTATTGTATAGATTCTCGGCGCGTATAAACATTGTTCTTTTTTCCTGTTCCTATGTTTAAGTTCTTCATTTTGTTTATCGTGCGTAGTTTTACTCACAATAAATGAATAAGTAAATTGCTTTGACTATATAGTAAGACAAACATTTTCAAACTATATAGTAAGACAAAATGCATATCAATGAATATTCAAGATCATTTAATTACACTCAAAATTCACACCCTGATGCAAACATCGTACATTGCATTAGTTAATTCGTACTTAAAATCGTATCTTTCATGCACTACAAGAGCAGCTAATAAAGTAATTATAGGGGTCGGTGCATTGGATGTCCTGAGACCAATTCAAAACATACGTATGTAAAGGATCAAACTAAAAAATAAAATTCAGAATATTCCCAAAAATTTTACTAATAAAAGTATTAAATCGAATACCCAGTACCTGTCATCATACCCAGTACCTGTACTCTACATCGAATCAGTAACTGTTTTCTAACACTCCAATCAAAAAAGATATGACCTGTACTAACGGTCAGTTTTTGACAACCAAATTTACAAAATTTGAAAGGTTTGTATATTTTATTAAAAAAATAATAATAAAAGTTACCTTTCAATCCATCACTAAAGCATCCATTTCTAGGTCAGACATTTAATACGATTTCTGTTAACATCCATAACTGCAAGTCATCAGAATAACGTATAAGTGCATTATCCTGCAGCCCAAAGAACATTCTTGCATCTCAGATTCACCTTGAAGTAGAACCGGTGGCGATTGTCAGATGTTAGGTGAGACAAACGCCATCATGACAGCATATTGTCTTCGCTGTCCCATGAACTATAAATAATTTAATGTAAAAGGGCAACGCCCTCAAATATAGAAGTCCTAAGACATAAATTAATTCGTCGCCCGGAAACAGCCCAGTTGCTCGGCAACTCACTCTAAACGGAAAATATTCACAAATTATGAGCAAATGATGTCAAAATCTTCAAGTGTGGATGAAGACCGTTACGTATTTCATTTAATTTCCAGGTATCTCAATGTATAGACTACTGATGTAAATAATTTTGTATTAAAACTAATACACTATTCTAAGACACGATAATTTGGAATAGCTATTTGAAAAATGTATATCAGTAGCGTCTTATTCTGAGTGCTCATCATATTTTACGAAATAAAACCTGTTAAATACTCGCTCTTGCATGTAACAGTGTGCGAGAAAAGAGATTAAAATATGAGTGAGGTTTCTATAAATTTGTTTAAAGATATATTTACATAAAAATTTAAGCACGAAGATGATGCACACATAAGCGAAAGATGAAAGTACGACTAGATCATGCTTCGTTTCACAGAAATATATTTTATGATGTTGATCTTGACCAATATATATTATAACAGAACAACATATATTCCAGGATTCATTTGTTTTTTGACCTACACTGGGAAGGTTGTAGAGATGTAGTGGGCTGTATTTAGAGGTTATGGTTGGTGGTAATTGATGATGGTGTTGTTCCATATCATTCAACTCTGATGAAAGCAAAATAAATTGCCGAAACGTTGGCGTTGTAAAAATAATATTTTATTGATGACAAATCCTCGAATATATCGTTCCGTTATGAAATACATTTTTATTCTTTTTTACATTAATTTTAGTTTTTATAAACTTCTCATATCCAAGGATGTCTCGTGTGAAAACAGTATAAAAAAAGATAAATAAACCATTATTATTGATGTGTATATATCTTACGTTCTACCGCCAAAATTTTCAAAAAAAAAATTCAAATAATTACTCAAGAGTTTCAAAAAACAAAACTTTATTTATATTATTTTCAAAAATTAATTTTCGTGAAAGAACAAAACAGCACCATCTTCATGGCACTTTCCCGAACTTGGCCTTCCAAGAAGGGTCACCCTATAAGATTACTTTGCGTAGTTTGACATTTCAATTACTACTAGCACTCCAGTCTTCGTCTGTTCATTGTCTTTCCATAATTTCTTCCATTCTCTCCGATACTCTTCGTAGGATATTTCCCCTATCCAGTTTCATCAACTATTCTAATCCTCATGAATAATACCGTAGTTGATCTTATTCAAAAGTGCACTTCCTTTTGATGTAACAGCTTTCCCTCGAGGAAGGTGTCCAGGAGTGGAAGCACGTCTCCCAATAATTGATCACGATCCTTCGATCAAATAGTCGTCTTCGTCGAAGAACATTTCCGCGCACTTTTGTTCCAGTTCTTCTGGAAGTTTCGACCAGGAAGGGAAGTATCCTTTGCGGAAGAAGCACTCCACGCAACCCCAGAACCATTTTCTGCGAAAGCAAAACGTCATAACTAAAAACCTCCATTTGTAAGTTTATTATTCAAGGACGACCCAAAAGTACCCGGTTCGAGAAAACAAAGGAGCTCACGTAGTGCATGTACTGTATTTGCTTTGATACAATACAAATGTTTTTTCTTATCATGGCTTTGAAATCCGAAACTACAGGGTATGTTGGTTACGTCGAAGTCATAAACCATTCATAAAAACCTCTGCAAATTCAAAGACGATTTGAATGAAAAGATAACTTCCTGACAAAAACGACTCTATCAGTTAGATGACATACAAAAGCCTTATCCTCATTAAAGTCGTTAAAAGCGAATACCTCAAATATATCTTCAGCGAATTAAGATATCGAAGTACAGTTTTCACTAAATATTGTGTAACATGAGGCTTAGGGTGGTATGATAGATCATACTTCTATGTCATATGTATATTATCAAAAAACTTAGGTGAAACATATGTCCGTGTTATGCACAACCTTCGATAATAGTTGAGCTATGATCATATACCTATGACATACGTTCTCGTAAGAGAACCTATGTCATATCTTTGATCATAGACCTTTGGTAATAGACATATGACATAAAAACATGACCGTGTAATATCGGCCTTATCATTTAACATATTCAAATAATTGGTAGCTTTGTGAACTGCAAAGATATTAACATTTTTACTCTATTAATGGATTTCTTTCGCGTTTTTTTTATCTCCTGAAAATACTAATACGAAGACACATCACTTAATAAATTTGACCGAATTAAAACAGATTAACAGTCTGGAAAATAATTACACTGTCTTAATATAACTCATGACAAAAAGAATGACCTCACCTCACGTCTGGGCGAGGTCCTCCAGTGCTGCGTGAAAACGACCTGTTATCCCCATATTGAATTATTTGTGATGCTGTAACTCAGGTATTATTCGTTCAAATGAAATAAATGTAATATCTTTGAAATTGTATTTTCATGGGCTTTGAAAAAGGTATGTCAAAATATTTAGTTCCATCTCAAAATTAATAAATCTGCCAATATCTCTGCAGCTAAAAGAGCTACCATCCTGGTCCGGGTTTTTCTCCGGTTTTCCTTCCGGTAGGGGGTGAATTTTATACATAGGCTCTTGCCTAGGGGAGGCGATCTGTTTTAATAATTAATCTCGAATTTAGAGTCATTTAATAATTAGGATTTATAAACTATTAATTCCGAATAATCTATAGTCAAATAATATTACGTACTCGTGAACGATCTTTTTTGTGTTTCATACAAATTTGTTGATATTCTGTTGACATTATAATACGTAGCTATCTTTGTATTCCTATCTTTTCAATTCGCCTCTGTCTTAGGGCAGTTGATCTGAATTGATGGGATGTTCCCTTGTTTTCTTCTGGAGAATAAATTAGTTTATTATCCTCCACGTAGTCATACGCAGTTTGTAACTGCTTTCCTGACGGTAAATTTATTTGTTTGTCTTTTGAATACGTCAAGTTACTAACACCATGTCCGACAGCGAATTTTCTGAGTGAAAACTGCACATTGATAATTTATTTGTTTGCGAGATATTTGAGGTGTTCGCTTTTATTGACTCATCCCGTATAATGTAACTACAGACCTCAAACAGTTCAAGAACGAGACAACCCAAGGCAGGTGACCACTTAGTCATCCCATTACAAGGGTGGGCCAGGCTATTTTAATATCACATCTTACAATAAAATGTAATGAACTACTTAAGCGTATAGCATTTACCTTGGCAGCTGCTTAATCGATTTCGATATTTACCACAGAATGTAGGGTTTATGGGGTGACTGATATTATTCTCGTTTACTATGATATTCCAATTTAAATATTTTGAACGACCTTGTAAGTAGACTGAATTTTTATCAACTCTCAAGACAAGACAGCTACTTTCTATAATAATAATAATAAGGCAATTGTACATAACGAATATAAAAACATGTTAACCATATATACATAAAAGATTATACTATATAAAAATAAACAATACTAAAACAAACCATCAAAGTGGAAATTCAAAATAAACAATTATAAATTGAACATAACATTCCTGTGTCCGTTTGTGAATACGAAGTGTTTTCAGTTAATTTGATGTGTAACATTTAAGAAATAATACGTTTTAAGTAATTTTGTCTCTGATATAATATTGAAACATTATCCCAATATATCGAATGATCATCTAAACGGTATGACATTATTGCATTAAGGGATGATGCCTATTTGATGTCAAGTAGCGGAATTTCGAAATTACGAAGTTTGGTCACCATGTAAGGTAGGATTGGTTTTTTGTTGATACAAAGAAAAATTTGCAAAAATAAATTATCCAGTATTTATATTAAGGAAATGTAATTATCGTTTTACACATGGTATCGAATTTGAAATTTAATTTTAATTTTGAAGTAAAATCGGAAATTATAAAAATCAGAAATCAAGCTACATGATCTGAACATCACATTAAAATATAAAAAACAAATAGAAAAGGAAGAAAACTTGCGTCACAATACGGTCGACTCTCTCACAAATCATACCACACAATTGTACTACCCCTGATTGGTTGAAACAATCTAGGATAACTCAAGTGTGTTACTGCGCATATCGGTATCGCCGGCAGTCATATGAGGAGGCGAAAGGAAAATTTATTTCACTCATGTTCTTTAAATTTTGAGATTGGGTCATATCTGTGTTCTCCGTCGTTAATTCTACTAGATGGAATAGTGAAGCATATAATAGTCCTCTTAGTTTATGTGAGCCTAGTGAGTCAGACACTGTAACGATTGCATTTTTATTTTCCTAAACCTGTTACACCTATGAGGGAGAAATGAACTTAAGAGGTAACCTGTTATGCCATTGAGAGAAAGTCGTGTATCTCAAATAAACCCATAAAAACCACCCTTAAAATAATCTTTTATTGGAAATAATTTACCACAAGATTAGAAAACTTATCACAAAAATCTTTGTTTAATATTTGAAAATATTTCATTAATTTTTCACAGCACTTGCATTAAAACACTTCGTTCCTCAATATTTCATTAATTTTTCACAGCACATGCATTAAAACACTTCTTTTCTCAAAATGGCATTACATTTACACCACTAATCCTTTCACCTCCATATATACAAGGTCTTTATAATTAAAGTTCCAATTTGAGACGGTAATAAAAGGAAAACAACTGGACATAATGTTATCAAACTTGGTAATGAATTTGACGAAATTGGAAAGTGCGATACATGTCCACCCCATTCCTCCTGATATGCAAAGAGCTACTGGATTGAACGCAATAATGCGATTTAACTTTCTTCCAGAAAATTGTGGACGCCACATTGACCTCGGTTTAACGCGTTTTGGAAACTATTAAAAACATTTCAAACCAATGGTCAGGTAAAGATGGCGACGAGCCGGGAATCGAACCCGGGACTCCTACTTTGATTGCAGGAGTGTTAACCACTACACCACCCGTCCACCTTCCACAACTGTACAGTTTCCGATGCGAATGGATGTAGTGGCTAACACCCTTGCGATCAAAGCAGAAGTCCAGGAATATATGCATATTAAAATAAATATATACATTTTAAACCAATGTCTTATTTAGTTAAACAGAATTGCATACAGTGTCAATCCTCGTAAATAGTGAGTTTATAAAACTATTTTGTATGTGTGTGTGGGGGGATTCCCTTGACCTCCTGTTCACAATCAACAAATTTTGTCCAGTATTTGTCCTTTTACGGCCATCTCAAAGTGGGAATTTAATTAGAAATACCCTATACTAAGTAATGGATGAGGGGTGCTCACTTGAATGAAGGTTCTTGGTCCGCCATCACTTTGAGCACGAACATCCAGGCGGGCGCGAAGCCTGTAGTTCGTTTGTACTGCTCCGGAAGATAGCCGGCGTTGCAGCACAGTCGCTGAAACCACTCCTCCAGCTCCCGAAAACCCGGCCAGCGATTGCGCGCGAAGTAGTAGTTCACCGCGCGCTTGTACACGCCCATGTGGTCGTTTCGCGCGAAGTACACCCACGCTGGCACGAACCTACAGGTCAAAAGCAGAACTACACAACACCGTCGCTGACATGGGAGTGGTCAAGGTGGCGGACAGGGAGGAGCACTTATCCCCTGAATACAGAGAAATCATCTCTGTCGCCAAACAATCGCACTTCCAAAGAGAACATCACAGATTATTTGTTTACAATATACATTCTGTTATTTGTTCTGCGATTATAATTTTGGCTACATCTACCTTTAATCCTACAACATCCACCAACAAATTTTTTAATACTATGAATACAATGTTTATTCCCTTTCGGTGAATATTTATCGGTGATGAATTTTGGCATTCCGGGAATCGCTGCGTGGAGTGTTGAAATCTGACCTTTCGACCACTTTGATGTGGCCTTCTTCAGGATAGTAATGCTTTGGCCATTATAACCAACGTGACGGTCAAAACATTACTATCCCGAAGAAGACCACAGCTAGACAGTCGAAACATCGGTTTACAGAAATGCAAGTGAAGAGGTGGGAAAGAGGTGCATTACCACAAATTTACCCCGCATTAAAATGAGAAAAAATCGTTCATAAAACCTGGTTTTGTTCGGATAAGAAGAAGAACACAAGAATATGTTATCTTGAGTGTAGGGTTATAAAGGTCGTGTTGGTTAGTGGTAGGAAGATCAATTATGCGGCAGATAACCTTGAGGATGATTTAATAAAAGTCGGATCGTTGGCAATCTGAGGAGGATATATTTATTGACCTACACGCAACATAACATATACTTATTGATACATATGGTCAAGAATTTCATTATATCTTCAAATGCCTCTTACATAAAAGGTTAGTCCTCACATATCTGAAACTAACTTGTGCTCCGTGCGAGGTCCAGCTACTAGTTGACCACAAGGTAACCGGCCGCTCAGAGTGACGGGATCTAGAGGGTCATTGTCCTCCAGCAGAAAGTGACGCCTGGCAACCTGTCGACAGTTTTCATTCACAGTTTGGTAAAACTATAGAAAGCTTTTACTTTTAAATCTAACCCCCTCACATCTTAAATGAGAACAAGCAATAACAATACATTTACCTATAGAAACGATTGATTTATACAATTTGTTAGATTTTTTCAGTATTACGATTTCTTTTCAGTAAATGTATTCTTTTTAGATAACCACGTTTTCAGACTCCATATTATATTATAATGATAACAAACTTTTATTCCAGCCTCTAGCTAATTACCCGACGTTGCCCGGGATTCTTCTTAGACTAATCTTCTATGTTGTAATTTTAAAATACTTTTTCTTTCTGGTTTTTAAAAAATGCGTACAGCATTGTAGTTTTACAAGTTCATAATAATGCAAATTCAATACTATTCGTCCATTTTTTTACGATTTGAAGACGTTTTTATCTCCGTTAAATGCAAAAAACATTAAACATCCATTGATAATGATTGATTACTCTCTTAAATTGAAGTATTTTAATACTTCTATTTTAACGTAGACTTTTTGTAGAACTCTTTGAAGCGAACAATATTGCCATTCATTGTTATCACCTATCTCTAACCGTTTAGACCAGACGTGGCCAGCGATCTGCACTTTGACGAATGCTATGTGGAACTGATTGCGAATGTGCAACAACTGAGCAGGGTAGTAGAAAGTGGGGGGTAGAAACTCGAGCGCCACCACTTTCCCTTCCTTTGAGATAAGGCAACAGTGCAATCACGTAAACAGCAGAGCAAAAGACCATAACTCTTTTCAAAATATTCAAATTTCATAATGATACAAACTCATGAGTCAACAATAAAAGGGATATTGCTGAAAGTTAGCATAAGAATATACACTGTTTCTCCAACTACAATATCTTCGATTCCAGGTTGTAAGTCACGAGCAGATACAATTCTTATGACAGCTTTAAAATATTAATTCGTAAGCCTTGGTCTCAAACAGTATTTAGTGAGATTCGTTTTTGATAAAAACTTGTTCGCAGGTGTAAGAACTACTTTAGTTTTACCAGCAAACGCACGAAATTGTCGAAACTTAGGAACAATTTTGTTTGTAAAAATACTACTCTGATAAGAAAGCGAGCAGTATGAAAGAGATAATCAGCGCTGGCAGTACCCCACCACTTCACACACGACCATCCCCTCCGCAGCGAGGCGGCTGAAAGAAATTGCACTTGGCATGCACACATAAATGCAAGCGCGGGCAAAATGCCCGAACGGGCAGCTATGGCCATTCCTGGTTTAGGTAGTGTAAGCGATATACCTCTCTCTTCTTGATTTCATCGACTTTTATAATCTATTTTATCTTTCTTTCTTTTCGGGCATTTAAAAAATAAAAGTTAGAGTATGTTCCTGGACATCTGAACTATATTCTTTCCTAATTTCATTACTGTCTGTTTAGTAGTTTAGTCATGATTAGGTAGCAAACAGACAGATACACTTTCGTATTTATAAATCAGTATAAGGATTCATCACTTCTAGTCCAGAGAGCGTTCAATTTTGAGTTCCAATGTAGATAAGATACTCACGTCCATGCTTCTCACGGGTGATAGCGACCGTGATAACGAAGAACACTGCGAGACTGGAAAGAAATGGAATCAAAATTGAGTTTTAACTTTTGCCATCCCAATTACTTGAACAGAAAGAAGTCAGTATCGTTAATAATCACGGGGAAAAGTTCTTACCAACATCAAGAAACTTGACAGCATATTAAATAAATAAATCTACTTTATTGTCAAAGAAGCAGTTGCAAATTGTGTATGACCACGTGGGACATAATAAACTAAGTTACTTGCCGGAAACAAACAAGGGACCATCCCATCAATTCCGATCAAGGACCCACGGGTAGATGTGGATTTAATACTCGTAAAAAAATTTAAACAACTATGTACTATTATCAATTTTCAAAATGAATAGTAGATATAATATGCAGTCAAAATTCAATATTAATAATAAGAATCACAAACATTCACAAATGGAAAGTCCGCTACTACCCGGAGGAAAACCGGAGAAAAACCCGGACCAGGATGGAATTCGAAAAAAAGTAATCGATCACTTACTCCGTCTCTGTGGAGATATGTGTCGCAGAGAGCGGTTAATAAGGTCTGCCATGGTTCTGCTTTGGGGCGCCATCAATACTTTCTGAGAAGAACGGAAGTAAAGAAGAAACATTGAATTTACCTATAAGTATGAATAAGAATTTTCCAAACATTTGAAGACCTTCGAAAAAAAAACAACTTCGTCCACATTTTTATTTTTTGTTCAAAAACCGAAAAATAAAGTTTTACCAAGTTGGTTCTTCCCTATAGGTCTCTATCTTTCTCTTTCATTTTTACGAGACTGAATTCACTCTTCACTGTTTAGGAGCCACAAGTATGTAGTACTCCTCCTAAGCTAACATATGACGTTAAAATCTCAATTTCCAAAAAAAAAAAAAANAATGTCATCATTTGTTTCCGTATATAATTTCGGAAGATAAATTTTTTCCTTCGTATTCACTAATCCAAAGCTTAGTTGTCAATTTTAACTGCAATACATAAGTAAATTTTAATGTGGTAAATACAGTCTGTCATTGAAGTTATAATATAAAAGTTCGATGTATCTAATTCTTTGTCTCAAAATAATTAACATGCAATAGAGAAAAATCTTATCTGTGAATCTAAGAAATCATGTAGAACGGAGAAGGGTCAAAATGCAATTTCCAAATATTTTATATATTTTTCAATTATTTTCCGTCCAGGGTAATTTTAATTCAATACGTATAAAAGATATCCTATAAAAGAATATTCAGAAAACGCAACACATTCTAGACTGTCGTATACAAAACAAAGAGTCCTCCACTACTTTCTGGATTTTGTCGGAGTGATGGGATAGTGTACCTTAGAAATTATCCTTCATTGAAACTTTGCACTCTCTTATTCTGTCGCCACCGTTACAGATTTAAAGTATGATGGGTGCTTTGCTTCACGGTCTTCATTTTGCTGCCATTGGCGGCCATGTTGCTGGCAACACATCCGTCGCGCGGTTACAACTCCTAGTGCAACAAAAGATCTCTTTGTAGCTATTATATAATCAACACTAAGGTGTTCGAACGAAACTTGAGGACCTTAAGTGTACACTCCCAATAGGGAGATTTATTCGCGGCTGTTTTGAGTTTCTGGGTACACATGGATTGAAATTACATTAGTGTATAATGAAAAATGTATTTCAATTTTACTAGAATTTTAATATTCCCTTATATTACTTAATGTAGGGATCTTGTCCCACAAGTATTTTCTAATAACGCGGTTCCAAATAAAGTTACAAATTCTTTATTTACTCGTACACATTTTCTTGATGAGGAGAACCAAAGCACTCGGCCAACATATTTTTATAATTTCTAAAGAATTACAGGAAAGCGTAATTCATAAGCGTTCATCGGGAGCAGTGCTGGATCTATGGGGGGATTAAGGGGGCTATAGCCCCCCCCATTGGACCTGAACTCTTAACATATAATTGAAGTTAATGAATGGCATACCTTTAAAAGAGTAACCAGATTAATAATTGTTATTAGTAATAATTGTTATTAATAATATAATTATTTTTATTTTTATTAATTATACATATTAATAAAATTAATATCATATTACTAAATAAATAATACCATATTAATAACTTTTATAAATAATTGTTTTTGTTGTTAATAATGAAATATTGTTAATTATTCATTTGATACATTTTATTTAAAGTTAATATTTACAAAAAATTTGTTGTAAAACCATAATTTTTAAACCAAAATATCCCCCCGTTAAACCCCCCCTTGATTATGGTCTAGATCCGTCACTGGTTGGGAGTTACACTTAATCCTCGAATATCGGAGAAATGTTCATGGTATTTTATAGTTACTTTTCATTATAATTCAAAAGACTATCCAATATTCAAAATATTAGGGTAAGACGTTGTAAAAGTATTATTTAAAAACATACAATGGTGAAATTCTCCTAAATACTCCACTTGGAGTTGCCTTGCTTTGCGATATAAGACATAAACACTTACATGGTATTTCCAGCTTACTAAATAGTAAAATAATAAAATTTGTTTCATATTGTACTGAGTTTGCGAAGTATGCGAATGCAACCCTAAAACACATGAATTATTCTCAGAACACACCAAGATAAATAAAAATACAATTGAAAACTACCAAGGAAAATTAATCAGAAACCTACATTAAAAAATACAAAGAATTTACCCAGCAGCTGAAATTGCGAAGCTATTTTGATATAACTACCTCAGATGTGACAAATACAAATTATCCAAAATATGAAGCAAAATAATTACGAGAAAGTAATGATAAAATTTTCATAATTCGAATAAATATCGTTTCGATAAAATCTTCGTAACCAATGATGCTGCGCAGCTGTAGATTTACTCACATGAATATCAATCTGATACCTATCCCATGTTCAGAAGAACTTTCTTGAGGTAAGCAAAGAGATCCCCTTCAAATGTTGTAATAATTATCCGGCCCGATGCCCATGTTCTCACATTCTTTATGTAAAAATGCGGGAAAACGTTCATATTCCGGCCAGCAGCCTTCGGCGAAGAAATAATCGATGGCCCAGCGAAACCACTCATCATCCATATCCTACGGAACAAGTACATTGTCATGTAAACTAATTTATAGTATATCCCAGAAATCCAAGTAAGAAATTGGAGGGATGATACAGCACATTAATATGAACAAAAAATCATTAAGATGCACTTACCCGGAAATATCTCCCGAAAGAGATATAATGACACAAAGACAGAGTAAGAAACAAAGACAAAAAGGTGGGTGAAAGTGATTTATTACGGGAATTGAGGAAATGATATAGGTGACCCCCGACGCGATAAGAACACGCAAACCTTCCAATTCAACGTGATCAAAGCTTTCGCTAAACACAACATAAATATATATTTATTTTGTGCGGAGAGTTATTGCTTCACACGTTTCAATATTGAGTCTTGTTTCGCAACGAGATTTCTCCTCCCAAAATAAATAGTCAGGTTATGATAGGAAACAGACAAGGTTTATTTTTCAGTTGAAATATAACAAACAATTGAAACTGATATTAAAGCACCAGGACGACAACAACAGGCGCATGAAATAACGTCAACGGTTTCCTATATAGGTATTCAATATTCAACAACAAATTACAACAGTTGTTAAAATTTCAACCTATCAGCAGCGATACAGGCGGTGCACTGACGTCGCGGGATTCGCGAGACTCCAGAAAGAATATACCTACACATGCGACGTCGGTACGAAGCCTTCATCGCTGTTAATTGTCAGAACTTTGAATATTTGTCAAATTATGTATTTGTTGAACATTGAAGACATATATCACTTCCTCAATGTCCCTAATAAAGTGCTTTACACACCAAATGCACCCAAGCACTTTACATGCAACAACATTGTTTTTAGCGTTACGTGTGAAATCGGCAGACATCGGTGGTGAATTTAGTTATATTTACTGGCCGATGACACTCGTGAGGCACAAACGAGGAGGATTTATGCGCGCTATCGCGACGATAATATTAGGATGTAGTATTCCTTACACTACATTTTGCATCGACTTTGTTGCAATTGTTAAGATTTAGAAAAATTAATAAAATAATTCTTTGAGTAATATCAAAATTAGAACTCTTTATCTGTGAGATTGGCATATATCTTCAGAGTGGAAAATTTAAGTTTATAGAGAATAAGCGGGAGGACGTCAATGTGGACAGATAATTATTTCGAATTTTAGAAGAATGCACAACGTCATCTTAGTTGTTATTAGTTAACTTTCATCAATATCTTCCAGATATATTTCCCAAATTTTACTCCCATTTACTGTTCAGTATCATGATTTGGGAGTACTCAACTGGAAACATCCGAACTTCCTGAATGCAAAAAGGGACAAGTTTGCATAATATGTAAATCTCACCTGCAATATCCATGCAAATCAATTCAATTTAATAAAATATCATTTTTCTTCCTCGTATTTTCATTCAAGAAAAGGTGGGGATTTAATACTTTCCATTATCTTTCGTATTTTGACAATTTGGAAGCTGTACTCGCATGTCATCATTTACAGTGTTTACTTTCCAATCGTACAGAAAGTTTAAGGAAAGTATTGTAATCGGTCGAAGAAAAAATTCGAAATCTTAAAGAATTAGCCCCAAGATAGACTATTTTAAAATTTTTGCGGTGATGTCCAATGTGTGTGTGTACGTATGTCAAGAATTTTGTTCCAACAATAACTCACGAACAAATTGATGCATCGAAACCACACATAAGAATTGACTTAAAATGCATTGGCGATAGAAGGCTCTTTCCGGCCAGCCCATACCGACTTCACTTACAGACCGCATTCCATTACCATTCTTAAAATGCAAAATTTTGAAACTATGAAAATATTTTTTGCCAGTAAATTCTGTGTTCAGTAATTTTTTTATTGTTCAATCGATTACTAAACCGCATTTTCGTACCTCATTTTTTAAGCGCCTGTTAAGATATTAGCCTGTGATGTAAATGCAAGTAGTTCAGTGCGAAAGATAATAAAGCAGTGAAATGGTCAGATATGAAGGTAAAGCGAAAACTGTGTAAGGAGAGTAAAAAATATATTTAAACTGATTAATCTGTTAAATATATCATCGCTTTCTTTTAATATGCCTATCAGTGGCGGATCAATAGGGGGAGAGCTAAGGAGGCTATAGGACCAGATTGGACCTGAACTTTCAACAGATGATATTGAAATTAATAAAATGTATCTTTATCCTTTAATATATATTTGCCATTTTAAACAATTAATCAATTTGGTCACTATTTAATGAACTGTTAATTATCTATTTGATGATTACAATACAAATATATTACAATACAAAATCGCTGTAATATTTATAATATGATTTACAATAACATGTATCATAAAATTGACATGAAGTTTACAACAATATTTATAAAATTTAGTCGACCCTTGATCACGGTCTAGATCCGCCACTGATGCTAAAGGTTTTTCCGTTTACTTACAGTTTTGTTGTCATATTGATTACAATGTGCTCTGATATTTTTGTTATGAACCATAATTGGAGAGTTGAGTGGCGCACACTCCAAATGTTTTACTTATGAAGTCCCGTCATCCTGATATTCCGAGAGTAGCATGTTGTACCTTAAGAACGAACATGTAGACTGGCGCGAAAGGTTCATTGGCGTAGAGTTGGGTGAGCGACTGGTTGTTGACACGACACGCGCGACGCAACCACGCGGGCAGCTTGGAAGGTTCCGGCCAGCGTTTGTTCCTGAAGTAGTAGTCGACGCACTTGTCCAAGAAATCAGGGTCCAACTCCCACGCGATGAACGCCCAAGACGGAGCGAAGCGTCTGCGCGCCTACAACAACAGATAATGACCCCTTTACACCCTTGCACAAAGGTTTTTCAATTAATCCTTATGGAGTGAGCGTGACGTATTGAGTAGAGCTGCTGGCTGCGAACCTCGGTGGGGATTTTTAATCACATCTCATATCCAGACTGGGCAACCCGTGGCTTAGTGCCTAGCGTACTCGCCTTCTAACTCTGGTGACGCTGGTTCAAACCCTGTCTCAACCAAGAAGAATTCGCGGTGGTCACGGCAGGTTTTCTCGGAGTACTCCCGTTTCTCTGGCCATTCATTCCACCACCTTGTCATTCCCGTCATACGGAGTCCGTCCGAGAACTGGCGGTGGTCGTGTGTAACGACCAGGGCACAGAGGAGCCTTAACGCGGTATCCCCGAAGCAGCAAATGCTGTTAGAAGTCTTCTACTCCAGATTCTGACACGATATCTTCACAATCCAGACTGGCTCCCAGACCTACTCAGCCTACTGAAAAATGAGTACCGGGTCTATTCTGTAGTCACACCGATCGGAGCGAGATGCTCACCATATCTCCTCCTAGTGCAGATGCCAAGAAATTGCGGAGCTCGACCCTACGCGAACTCCTTGGGCACCTTCTGGGTCTGTTTGAATTAATGTTGAACATTAATAATTTATTATGGCATTGACGTCAATGCTGCTGGTAAAATAACATCCCTAGCCCTCTGTTCACGTCATAACCTTTATTTCGTTTATGGCCGACATCATACCTGTGTGGCACAGTCGTTATAAATGTCGTTTAATATAATTTTCATATATTGTAAATTAAGAAACTAGTTAATGAACACATTTTTATTTGTCAAAGATGTTAGGTCACATAAAACTCGGGAATTTGGAAACCCAAACCCTTACCTCCTATTCTGTGGGAACTGCGAGCTAATGTGCAACATGCATAGAATGGACATCAGGACAGCATTCTGGACCTCTATGATGCGACGCCATGCCGTGACATCTCGACACATTCATTCGCCTGCATGGTGGCACGACGCCATATTAACCTTTTTGGTAGTGTGTATTAGTAAATGTGAAATCTTATTCATTCGTACGTGTGTATCTGCCTTCAAAAATGATAGCTCTGTGGGACCAGTGTTCTTTTTACAAAGAATGCATGTTCAAATTCTTCTACAACAAAGACACTCTGCAAATAGTACAATCTTTCCCACGGCAGATCTGTATTTGAAGTTCCCGTGTCCACGAAAAAATACCATTGCAAATGTTGTAGGAATGACATCCTTCTTATTATAATGTATACTCGAATCAAGAATGAACGTTCTTTTAAAACTACATGTTATGAGTGTTGCCGAGTTTCCGTTAACGTTGTTGTAATCTTTCCTATACTTCGTGTAGGTATCCAGTGAAGGTGGAAGAGGTGAGTAAGCGCTATCTAACCTCTGCACATGGCTTGATGTAAAATGTACTACAACTCGGGGGTCATAAAAGTAGTTTCGTCGGTCACATACGACCAGCGTCTTACCAGTTGGACAGCGCTGGTCTAAACAATCAACAGGTGGGTCTCAGTTAAAGGATATGAGATTCTCCTTGCGAGTACCGACTTTTGACCGGTTCCACTGTTTTTCACTCCCCGCATCTTTATCTTCCCTGCACCTCAACATTCATGGGACACGACAGAGACTTCGTCCACACCCTCGACACACAATATTCAGCATAATGACATAAGAGTTTCTCTTCAATAAACTCAGTGACTTCCAAAAGTCGTTCTTCCGAATTATGACCTTCCTACTCCTTTAAGATTGTAAGAGTTTTGGAACCCAAATCCGGTCGAACCCAAACCACGAAAATTTCTTTCGTTAAATCATGTACCTGCGCCGTGCTGAGCGTGATGTCACTGTTCATGGTGACGATGCCTGGATCGCTACCTAGGTACAAGTTTCTTCGGCTTCGCCGTCTCCGTCTCTTGGTGGTTACTATGCACGAAGGGGCCGACGCCCCAGACTGCAGCGGCCCTTGCCTAGGCGACTCCATGTTCTCGTCATCCTGCGTTCAGAATGTCCTAATATACATTTTGTTAACAAAATATATACCATATTTATTTAATTAGAAATAGAATAATAACTTTACTGTTTCTATTTCATAAAATGGATTATTCACTTCTTTTGGTAGTTCTCATATCTATAATAATAATAGTGAATTATTTGGATTGTCTGTGATGAGGAAATAGAAAAAGGTTATCAAAATTATTTGAAAGTTCAAAGGACTCTTCTTAAGGCTTATTGCAAATAAAATGCGAAATATGGTTTATATTGATGTATTACAAGAGCACAAAAACAATTAAAATTGGCTGCTAATCAGTAGAGGTGAATCTTTACTCGCATGACTTTTGACTATGAAGCTTACTAATAGGTTCGCCAGAGTTCAATTGCGTTACGTGAGGTAGACAATCCACTGAACGTATAATCTCTGTGACCGAATCGTAGAAGCAACATTTACGTAAATACTTAAAAGAACATTGTTTTCAAGTACGTAACCTAAAAGTGAAACGAAAACAAAATAATTCAGAGATCTTTACTACATGCTTAAAATAAATCGTTATTACGAACATATACAACACTGAAGACTGTGTAATGTAAGTTTTCTTCGTGGCAATTAATTTTTAAAATTAGAAAAAATGAAAATTTAATATCACGTAAGTAGAAGAAATATGGAAACCACCGTACGAGTGTAGAATATTGTGTAAGAACGTCGAACAAAATTAGCTAAAAAGACCTGCTGACGGGTTTTAATATCAGTATGTCCACTAATTACGTTTTTATGTTTCTTTTCGAATTCCGGGTAACACCGGGTAGTTCTACTACGAGATAAAATACAAATGGAGCACGTCTAGAGTATTGTTCACTTATAATATTATGAGAATGTATATGAATATACCTCATCGACGTCTCCGTCGAAGTACAGACGTCTGCGCACATCTCCCAGGCGATAGTGCAGCTCCGCGCGCGCCTCATCTGAGCGCACGCCCCTCGGCAAATAAAAAAACACGTTGACAAGTTACGTCATGATGCATGATTCATCTACGAGCATTAAAAGCTACCGAAGTAGAATTATACACAAAAAGGTACGAGAATTTCGTAACGAAGGGAGGGGATTCGGGAATGTCCGGAAGGGTTCCGAGTATTTAAAAAAAGGAGCTGCCAGTGGTGCTGGAACAGCGCTTTCCAACTCATGTTAGCCCTCTATCTGTACACTTTCGAGCGATCGGGTCGGCACGTGATGGAGTTAGGCAAAATGCTGCCCTACGAATAACACTTACGGGTCATATTTATTTATGTCACAAAAATTTTAATCTGATCTAAAATTTATATTATTTCATGCTAGAAGGAAATAATAGTATATATCTTTATTTTTAAAGTATTTTTAATATTTAGTACTAGCTGAGTACCCACGGCTTTGCTCGCGTGAATTTTGTAATATGTCTGTAACTTTATTCTTTCCCACATTGATATCCAGTGAAAATGCTATCCATTAATGGTGAAGGTTTGATAGTATTAGTGTGTATCAATTCCTCATTTTCACTAATATAATTGAGAAAAAGTTTTTAGAAAACATTATATTCCCATTTCATCCCCTTAGAGTCGAATTTTCGTAAAATTCTTTCTTATATGATATTTTCGATACTTTTTCGTGTCACGCTCTTCCCAACCCTCACCTTTAGAGGTGTACATAGTGCAGGAACATAATGTCATTACAAATACAATTATTCATCTCAGAATGCACAAAAACCATGGACTCGACCCTAACATTGGTCTTTATATGTTATGTTTACGTCTTCCCTTCCTACCCAATCTCTAAGGATACTGTGCTTCTATATGATCTCATCTTAAACCTAACGGTATTAGTAGTTTAAAAATATAATCAACCCGAATACTATAGATCCAATGCTCTTTTCATATTTTTATATTTCAAAAATTAGTTTTCAATTCTTTTTATCCATAAACTCATTTCCTCCCCCACCTTCCACCCAAAGGAGCACTAGTGGTGTGTTTGTTTCATGAGGGCTGAGTTCAGACTTACTCGATATTGGGATTTTGACTATCACCTCAGCGACGCCGAAAATTATGAACTCGTCACTGGTACGTCATGTTCGAGCCGTCGATGTGAGCCGGACCACGTCCTGACGGTGGGATACAGAGAAGGCTCTCAAGTGTTTCTTTCTTTGTACTTTTCTTTTCTAATTACCTACTTTTTCACTTTCATCGTTTTCACCTTCCTTACTGGCCTTCTCTGTGTGCTGAACGCTCACCCATGTGTTTTGCCGTGCATGGCGACCCGTGTCGGAGGGAATGAGAATCCTGGTGAGTTGAGGAACTTCTGCGTGTACTCTAGATGCGCCTCAATACCCTCGCTTTGGCCTCGGCCTCTTCTAGACAGGCGATCGGGGGCTAACCCACCAATCGGCTCGGACTAGGTCTTCGACTGAAATCCAGGGTGAGAGGGGATGCGCAGGGGGTCCTTCTCGCTGGTCGGCGGCGTTGGAGCAACCTTACTTAAAGAACCCTGTGTGCCACCGCTACATCCCCGTGTCAACCCTGGCACCCCAGTGGGGTGTCCCCTCGTTGGACCCCGTGGTGGGTGGGGAACACGGGGATGAAATTAAAAAACATTCACATGGAAACTAAAGCTCCCCCTCCCCCCCTTTTTGCCCTCTTCCTTTAGGAAGAGGCAATTAGTCGGCGAAACTGTGGATCTCCAGTTTCTTTGTAAGGATAGCGACCGGCCGACAAAGCCTCGCTTCCTACTAATGAAATGCATAGAAGAAGACAAGACTTTTAAGTCAACAAGCTCAGTTCGTCTTGCAAAGGCAATTGACGATAACATCGGAAAGCTTCAGCCTGTCGTGCGCCAGCGGAATGATGAAATTCTTTTGGAAGCACGTACAGACAAGCAGATCGAGACTACTTTGAAGTTGACAGAAATTGCTGGTCTTAAAATAAAGATGTTAACACACCCTGTCCTGAACATGTGCAAGGGCGTCGTAAACCACGAAGACTTTGCACATGAATCAGATGAAGACCTCAAAGCATTCTTGGAGCCCGAAGTCGTGGTAAACATCCTCAGAGTTAAGAGGAAGGTGTTGGGAAAGCTAGTCCCCACCTCCACACTGGTTCTGTCGTTTGACAAGCCTTCGTTACCAAAATCAATACCCTGCGATTTTTACACTCTGAGAGTGCGGCAATATGTACCGAATCCTCTGCGCTGCTTTAAGTGCCAGAGATTCGGTCACACCGTAGACCGGTGCAAGTCACCCTGCGAAGTATGTTTTATTTGCGGACAGCCGTCGCACGTGTCAGATAGCTCGTCACCTCCGTGTTGCGTGAATTGTAAGGAAAGCCATCCTTCCAATTCAAACAAATGCGCCAAATACCAAATGGAAAAAGACATTCGAAGAATCCGCGTTACGGAAAACGTTCCCGGAGGCCTGACGACTGTATCTTATTAAAAATCCAATAAACATTAGTAAATATTCCGCAGCAGCAGTCACCGCACCAAAACCATCTACAGCTTCTATTGGCTGTCAGGTGGTTTTGGAGGACATCGTCAAACCCAAGATGTGTGATTCCGGTAATGAGGCATCATTCGATGATTCCACTGCCTTAAAAGACGAATTTCTGTGGTGCAAAATCCTCATACCCACAAAATATAAGGCACCACCCAAGAAAAACTCAGTATCTGTTTCAACTTCAACATCAACCAACACCCTGAAACTGACACCGAAGAAGAAGCAATCTCCCCGAGTACAATCTCGGAGTCGTCCTCGGCGAAGAACTCGCTCCCCTCAACCCCGAAGAACCGAAGCTTTGAAGTCAATCTCCAATGTCGGATCTGCTTCCTCTAGTCGCCGGCGCTCAAGGAGCGGTAATAGCGGACTTGCTATGGCTGCAAGTGATCACTCAATCAGTGATCACGGCGACTATCCTGGGGAGGAGACCACAACGGGGTCTGACTTTAAAGTCATAAACAGAAAAAAATCCAAACATCGAAGGAAGAGCAGATAAACTCCAGACCATGGCTATTCTTTCCTGGAATCTGAACGGC
>NNCF01129570.1:42263-54909 GCA_002313205.1 Laupala kohalensis
TCATGCTGTATGCATTTCTGTAGGATATACCATCTCCATAATGATCCAGATCTTTTTCTTGGGGGCCAACGTCTGCCCTTCGTTGACTCCGCAAAATTCCTGGGTCTCACATTCGACCGCACACTAACTTGGCGCAATCACATCCGAAATCTACAATCCCATTGTAATTCTTCCCTCAATCTCCTAAGCTGCTTAAGCGCATCATCATGGGGCGCGGACCGCACTTGCCTTCTTCGTCTGTATAGAAGTCTCGTTCGGTCTGTATTAGATTATGGTAGTATTGTATACGCCTCCGCATCACCGTCGACACGCAGGACCCTTAACAGAATCCATCATGCAGGAGTCCGCATTGCAACTGGTGCTTTCCCCACTAGCCGAATAGAATGCTTATTAGTAGACGCTGGCAAACCATGTCTTAACAAGAGACGTGACATTCTACTTGGATCTTACGGAGTGAAACTGATGGGGATTTCAAGTCACCCCACTCGGCAACACCTACATTCTCCGAAATTTATTTCATTTTACGCTGCAAGACCTTCGTTACCCCGCCCAGCGGATGTTCGTTTAAAAAAACTGCTAGAGGAAAATGTTATCACACTACCTCCCCCAGTGAAATACCCACACTCTCTCACACCACCTTGGTCCTTCATGCAACCAACCATGGACTTTCGGTTGTCTAAATTTTCAAAGCAAGACCCTCCTGCTGCTGTGTACCAACAGCACTTTGGAGAACTAAGAAACCTCTATTTGGATCATATGTTCATATACACTGATGGCTCAGCAATTAATAATTCCGTTGGTGCTGCTTTCCACTGCGACAGGGCCACCCGTTCTTTTCACCTCCATTCCTTTTGCAGCGTGTACACTGCTGAGAAATTTGCAATCCTTGAGGCGCTGAATTTCATTCAGCTATCTTCAATACGGCGTGTGGTTCTCAGCAGTGACTCCATTAGTGCTCTGTGATCAGTGTCTTCACTGTACACGTCGGACATTCTTACGCTGACAATCCAGAGTCTAATAAGCCATCTAGTATCTAAAAATTTCGAAATAGTTCTTTTGTTGGGTTTCTGGGCACGTGGGTATTATGGGTAATGAAGAAGCTGATGAGGCAGCGAAGTGGGGAACACAGAGGACAGTCCTTGACCTCTTATCTGTTCCTACGTCAGATTCAAAGATTGCAATAAGAATGTCTCTTCTTGGGACATGGGAAGCCGAATGGGAAACTCGCGCCTTCATGCTGAGAAAGGTAAAAGACTCCATTAAGACCTGGGTGTCATCATCCCGTGCAAACAGACGTGAAGAAGTAATCCTTACTCGCCTTCGTATTGGCCACTGCTATCTTACCCATGGTCATCTCTTACGCGGTGAACCTCCCCCCGTCTGTGAAACTTGTAATACAACTCTTACCGTGGAACACTTTCTTCTTAAGAGTCTCAAATTTAGTAGCAGCCGACGGCGACACAATCTACCGAACAGTTTGAACGTTATGTTGGGACAAAATGAACCAATTTTAATGCGCGTTTTTAGATTCCTTCAGGAAATCGGCCTCTGAAACAGTATCTGATCTATCTTCGTATGTTTTTACTCAAATCCATAAACGAAACGGGGCTCCTCCCACAATTTCTCAGGAGGGTTAGGATTTGAATTAGTTTAAATTTAATTTTATTTATTTTTTCTCGAAATTTATTCTTTTCTTTATTTTCGAGTTTTAGAATGCTTTCATGTTTCTTTTTTTTCTATTTTGATATATCTTTGGATCTATTGTAACTCAGGAGGGTTTTTAGTGGGTATGGTCGAGTCATTCGGCGAGCCCCACACGCGGGGAGAGTCATGTTGGCTCTCTTTAGTGCGTCACTGCATTTTCCGTACCTGTACAAAATTTTAGGGCTCCAATGACTTTTGAAGTCGACATGAGCCGTAAATACCAACAAAAAAAACGTCATGTTCGATATTTTTTCATGGCATACCCTTTTCTAGAAGTACTCATAAGGGCTGATTGCGAAATTTACGTCACTACTTTCAGCGGTCCCGAGAACTATGATCTCAACATCGGTCACTTTCCATTATTTTTGCATTTCACCCCAACATAAAGCGTGTTTATTCCTTATAGGTGGTGATCTTGAACTTATCTGACAATGAGGGTGTCACTTCACTTCAGCGGTCACAAAAATGACTTATCCAACAATAAAATTGGTAGTTATTTTGTTATGATTACCTGTCCTTCATTCCCACACCTACCCCAGGGACGCTAGGGGTATATTATCTGCATGTGGACTTATTGTTAACTTACAAAGCACCTGGGAAGTTCTTATCCATCTCAGCGGCAGAGAAAACTATGGTTTCGAATCTGATATCGAATTTTTCCATTTGGGTGCAAGGGATGTCTTACCCCCCACAGTGCTTCTTTTCATATACTCAGTCATCTGTGTATCGAGTTTGGTTAAAATTGCTTCAGACACTCTAGAGTTATGGTGGGATACATCCGAAAAATATTCCAACCACCATTTCAGCCTGTTAGAGATGGTTTTTCATTTTACTATAAAAATGTATATATAAAAACACGCTCGTATTCAAATGCAACGTTATGTCAAAATTTCAAGTCAATGGACCGACTATTTTTCTATTTATCTTATTATTTTGTTTAATTCGTGTGCCCCACTTGCAAATCCTGCCTTGTTAAAAATGACACGTTTAACATGAACTGAAAGCTGCGCCTAATTAAGTAGCTTTTCCTGCATTTTCGCACTAATTGTTGAAGTGCAATTACTTTCGTAAATAAAATGGAAAAGTATATAGGAATATGTACAGGTAAAGTATACAGGAATCGGTTACAAGAAGGAATGGTTTAAGTTGTTCACATCGTTTCTAAGAAATTGAAGATAATGTGATTTGTTTTGTCTAATCTCAAGTCTTATAAGCAAAAAGAAGTTGTCCTTTGGGAAAATTTTGATTTGTTCTTTCCTGATACAAGACTTTAGAGGCGATTAGACAGTTATGCACTTCAAGACCAAGCACCATTTCTGAAGAGTCAGTTATACGCATTAACAAAAATCAAGACTAAGCACTCCGTGGGGAAATTATAGGAACAATTGTTAAACCATAACCACTAATGTCCAGACAACTACTTCCAAGAGATTTGTAAGGAGCAAATTCTACTATTTTAATTAGCGATAAACTGAAGTACTTGATATTTCAAATGAATTTTGGTTGTAGGTTCAGTAATTCATAACACCCTCCATGTTGAAAATATAACAGGTTATACAAAATATCCGTGACCGGAGTTTCTAACTGTCACACTGTTCTCTTCAAAGGCTTCATTAGACCTGGTATTATTCCGTCCGACCTAGCAGAGGATAGTGCTCCCCAAATTCTCTCCTCGACATAAGGTGGATGTGGTCAGTCAAACTCGAGCGAATTCGAACCCCTAGGATCGATTGTGTATTCACTTAACAGTTGTCTGTGTAGGTTTAGGATTCAGATTGGATAAAGGCAGAGGAGTCAAAATCAGCTATGACCTCCCGCGATTAATATCCTCCATTCAGACTCCACCAACTGACTCGCTAACTTCATTTGAAGCAATAGATTTTCTGAACAATAAACATACGTAAAATAAATTGTTACGTTTAGGTAATATATTTGTTAAATAGGCCAACTTTCGACAGCTGACGCTTTTCTTAATTAATAATATTTGGTAGTAGTTAGTTAATAGTTGCCTAGGGGCGGCTCTATTGATATAATAAATGTCGAATTTTGAGTTATTTTAACAGTTACGATTTACTAACAATATTTGCAAGGGACCATACCATCAATTCTGATCAAGGGCCCATGGGCAGTGGCGGATATAATATTTATAAAGGAAATTTTTAAATAAATACGAATTTAAAAAAATTGTTAAATACAAATTACTGGATTTATGTTAATATTATAACACGTACCCAACTATTTTTATTCTTAGGAGTGTGCTGAAATGTCAAATCCACCTCTGCCTTACGACACTTGAGAGGAATTGATGGGATGGTCCCTTGCTTGCTTCCTGAGTGTAAATTAATTTAATATCCTACACATGGTCATACGCAGTTTGTACTATTTTTTTACTTTATTATTATTAATATCATTATTTAATTTACGATGATAATTGATGGTGATTGCTTCATATTGTGATTTAACTATAAGATTTAATTGATGTGCTATTGGAAATTTGGTTTGATTAATTTGTTGGGTGTAAATATATAGAGAATCGTAAGCAGTTGTTCTCGATTGTGCTGAGTTGAGTGTGTTCAATTGTTCAATTATCCTACACGGTATTGTAGTATTTTTATAGCCCTAACGAAGATCGCGTTCTCTCTCGAAACGTCGGCCGTTTTAATGGATATATTACCTAGACGCAAGAATTTATTTTTACAATTCATCATAATGGCAAACAACACCCAAATCATCAACAAACAATAATTCAATGATGCCTTACTTGTACTTCTTCTGAAGAGGATGTGGCTGTCGCTGGGACTCCGTGAAGTAAGGGTTGGGGAGAGGAGGGTCCCATTCGCTGAGCGGTGGATATCTCTACAGCATTGAAAAGCTCTCATCAATCACACTAATCATAAGGGGCCATTTCCTTGCAGGACTGCATGTATGTGCTATTGTCCATAGAACTTTTTTAAAAAGAGAAAAAAAATTCAAGGATAGCGATGATGGTGTCAAGTAACATCGCGTATGTTTCAAGATAAATGGGTTTATCAAGATAATTAAATCTTTTACTGGGTTTTTGTTTCTTCTAATTTAAGAAAATAACATTTTTTATTCACCTGATGATGTCCTTCACATAGAGAAGAAATGTTGTGAGGTTAGAAGTTTTATTTTACTTGCGTTTTAATGTTTTAAAGTTTATGCAGTCAAGGATTTGTTTTCTTTGTACATGGTGGAGAGTTGTGATAAATAAATTGTCTGCTCAAACAAGATCGTTCTACAAATAACTATTTTAGTTCTAATAAGTCCTATTTTTAATTAAGAGCTCAGAACATGAAAGTTTTTAAGCATTTCAAACACTAGCAGAAAACCCATATGTGATTCAAACAGATCTTGACTTACAGCCTTAATCCGTGCAGTTAAGTCAAATTTTGCTAAAATACATCATACCACCATCTACTCAACCATACAGTTTTCTTTAAAAGCGTGTTTTCATACAGTAAGAGAAAATACGTACAGTGGAACTAAAATTACCAGTCTCAGTTACAGATCAGGATACGGCTACGAATGAACGAAATGATAAATAACTGAAAAATGTTTCCCTCAGTCTTCCTGAAGCACTTGAACATGCTGCGGTATATTATAACTTAGATTTAACTTAAAAAAGTTCAATGTCGTAAAAAATATATCAACTAATATACAAATACTGCAAATAACAATGTAACAATATACGTATTCACATATTTTATATATCGCTGTCAGGAAACAGGCGTGATGTTGAAGTGAAATTCAACTTGGTAGTTCGGTTAACTTAATTTCCCAACTGTATTTGGACTTGTGCATAATAAAATACAAACATAAATTATAACTTACATCTAAAACGAAAAAACCCACAATCTCCTCAATAAAACTACAATATAATACACAATTATGTGTTATATCAAAAATTATTTTGGAGTTGAATATTCCATAATAAGCACTACTTTATGACAAAATTAAAGCAGAAGTAGTTTGGATCTTGAATTCAAATTTAAGACCACAAACAAATCAACATTTGCATACATCCAAATTTTTAATTTGTTTTTAATTGATGGTTTTGAGTTTGATAGCGTTTTAAAGTTTTATCCAGCTTACTGAATACTTTACTGCCTTTGAGTTTTTTTGCCAATTTTTGATATTGCTTTTTTGGTTTCTTTTTAGCGTGTTTCTAGTGTCAGATGTTTTTTTGTACTTTAGTGGCTAGTTCTGAGTAGGCGACCCGTGGCGTAGTGCCCTGGGGACGCGGGTTCAAATCCGGTCCGATCCAAGTAGAATTCGAGGTGGTGGACGAAGCGGTGTTCGCAGTTTCTCGGGGTTCTTCCGTTTCCCCTGTCTATCATTTCACCACAACATTCACTCATCATCATTCACCCCCATATCATTTATTAATCACACGCCCCCGGGGAGGTGCGACAGGAAGGGCATCCGCCACCTATATATATATATATATATACTGTCTCTTATACACATCTAGATGTGTATAAGAGACAGCCTTANCATAGTTTTATTTGTACTTAGTTTTCCACTATCAATTAAAGAATGTTATTTGCTTGAAGCAGTTTTAGACAGTTACTCAGAACTAACCACTTCTTCCTCTCTTTCGCCCTTATCACTCCCGTCCTAGACAGGGTCGGCGTAGATAGAGATGATACTTGATTTGGCTGGCTGGGGAACTTCATAGTGCCGGATGCCCTTCCTGTCGCATCTCCCCTTACTATTTTAAGCAGTGTCTTTTGTATGTTTTGCACACATGGCAGTGCCGTGTTTCTAAAATGTAGTAAACTTATCCGCTAATAATGACGGCCAATCAAAATTCTGCTGTAAAATATGACAACGAGGATCAGCACGTAGATTTTAAAGAGAAGGACAGCTCTATACACTCCAACATTGGTAAAGCACTCGACTCTTACAATGTATATACAACGTTGTTTAGGTCGCAAAATCAGTAGTTAAGCGTTCGAATGCAATACATTTGGCAACGATGCGTTCCGAAACACGTAAAAATAGCAAATATTACATCAAAATCAAATGTGACAAAACTACGCAAACAAATTTACAATAACACACACATACATATCAAATAATTGAAGAAAAAAGAACGTTCTCTTAAACCTACCTACGTTATCATTCATTTGAGCAGTGTTTATGAATGGTGCTACAAGCATAAAATGACTGACATTTTAAAAAAGAATACACTACTAAACTAAAAACCTTGAAACAACTTAAACTACATTTGAGATGTGAAATATTCTTCTGAAAATATACCTCAGGAGTCGGAGACAGTGGCGTAATACTTCCGGAAGATGGGATTACAGAAGAAGTGCATACTGGGGTTATGAAATTACTAGGCGATGCAAACGAATCCATTTTGCTTATTCGCAGAGTTTAAGTTGGCCATGAAACGAATATTCGTTTCATAATCACGTCTACGAGCGCGATAAATAGTTGGTTTCATGTCATCTTACGCAGCGCAATTAGGTTTTTCAAACCTCTTCCATTCGTTACAATTTTACAGAAATCTGCTTAAAAGACATTGATTATAGCAGCCCTTGTCTGAATGCAGAAAGCATGTACTATTAATAGCAGATGAAGAAAAAGTATAAAATTATAATCTTCTGATGTCAAGCCCTAAAAACACAATGTGTATTTAAGAGTATATTTATGTAAAAAAAATTATTGCAATCACGTTGTAAGATCCTCAAGTGATGGTAAATAGTTAACTCCTAAAAAGTCATAAAAGAGCATTTTTACTCATACAAATATTACTTATCATAAATGGATGTATACCAGTTATTGCGAAGTAGAAGAATTAATTGCAGACAACACATCCTTACCAAAACCAATCTGATGACGGAATAGGAATCGTGGGCGAATATCAGGTTGAAGAATCATAGTGGTGAGTTAGTGATACTCAGCGGCGGATAGATGTCGCCAGCCGCAAGGTTAGCCCAGAATATTTGTCATGACTGTATATTAGGCTGCGGTAGTATGATGTAAAATGAGGGAACACGATTATTTAAGCATGCTGTTTCTTAATCCTCAGATACTATGGATCCTATGACCTCGATACTGATATTTTATTCAAAGATTTTGCACTTACACTTGGAGTCATTTTCATGCAATTGGAGCGCGTTGGCGTGTACGAAGGTAAAGAAACATGCGACGCCTCAAGCGATCCCCGTGAAGGAGAGAAGAAGCCCGGAGATGGAGTGTAATCCCCTCCGCGCGGACGACACGGTTTAAAGAGCTGAAGCAAATCCCTAGATAAACAACTTGAACATAACATTTAATAATAAATTTACTGTCAAAAAAACTCACAAATTTCGTATAAACTAATTTTCTCTCCGGAAGCAAACAAGAGACGATCCCATCAATTCTGATCAAGGACCTTAAGGCAGAGGCGGATTTAACACTTCAGCTTTGCACTCCTAAGATAAGAATAAAAAGAGTTCGCTACGTGTTATAAGATTAAAAGAATACCAACAATTTTTATTAATAAAACACAAAACAAATTTCCCAAAACCTAATTTACTCAATGTATTAACGTTTCATCAATATAATTTTGTTTCTTTTGAAGCGTGAGTAATGTAATTAAAATTTTAGGAAGAAATCTCGCGGGAAAAAATGTTATCTCTCTTGTGTGATTTTGTGTGATATTTATTGCACAGCTAGGATTTACTGTAGATTTTCGTCTTTTCTCATTCTTCTTTATAAACCAAAAGCTTCAGAAACCAGAGTCAACACTCACCTGCTGCGAAGACCTCGCTGGTGGTGGGCGTCGTCGCATACTCTCTGGGTATGGTGGCATAGAATACTCATTTTCTAAACACATGAATCAATTTTCTTTTAATTTTTGGTCACTTGTATTTAAAAACATGTCCATTTTCCATTTAAAATACTTTATGGAAAATACTTATGTAATAATTTTATCAATTGTGCTAATACTCGACGATATTTACTCTACGTATCAATATTTAATTTACAACTTGCTACTTCCCAAAAGAGCAAATAACATGAAATAAAAATACCTGGCACCATTATTGGTAATACAAAAAGTTCAAAATGTACGAACCATTCAATAATTTAATACACGTCCTAATTAATTAAATTAAATTAAAATATAATTTCTATCAATTAAATATTAATACGAAATCAACAAACAATAAGGTAAATGTTTCTAATTTTCACAAAATATTTTGTTTTAATTCATTTAATTTTTAATTTACTTGCTTTTAAACCGAAACAAAAACAGAGGGCGGGGCTTTTCTCCATCGCGTTCTAATGGGAGATGAATTGTAATTATGGACTGATCATTATGACACTAAAATGAAAGGACCAAAAGGACCAATTCTTCAGCATGATACTGCACGCAAACACAACACAAAAAGGTATTGCAATGCCTGACGCTCAAAATGGTTCTGCCATTCCCTGCATTCTGCTCCAACCTGGCATTCTGTGACTTTCCTCTCTTTCCAGATTTAAAGAAGAGCACTCTAAAGCTACTGGGACGGTCGCACCGTCGTCCCGGATTTCCTTTACTTTCCATTGGTAAGAACCTATTGAGCCGGCACGCACATGCCCCCGTTTGCGGAAAGTCCCCAGAGGAGGATCTTTTGGAGTGTCGGGAGGGCTGTAAAACTTTCCGGGAGGATCATTAGCAGTTTATGACTCCGGGCACTCGCCAGGACCAGATATTCGCCACTTCGGTTGTGTTGTATTATGCTGAGTGATCAAAATAGAATGGGGAGCAGGGAGAGTGAACTGTCCCTTCACCCAACAGGGTTCCGGAATTTTCGAATCAGAGCGCGCAGCCTTCCGCACTTTTAAAATGTCGGGACGTTCGTCCGTCCGTTGACGTCCCACTTTGCCCAATTCGTATCGTATTGTCGTGCGTGAGTAGAAAATGTCTTTGAGTCCTACTAGTAGGGAAGCGCAAGCGGTGAGTACAATGTGGAATTTCTCGTTACTTCCGTAAACGTTAAGCAGAGTTTCTCTTAATATTACCACGTGGGTCTGGATTATTTGCATAAAAATGCTTTGATTGGGCGTCACTGGCTCTTAGCTTTCACTCCAGAGTCTATTGAAAAGAAACCGGAGTTTTATGACCAAGTGGGACACAAACAATGGTCTATGAGAAATCGTGATTGCTAATTTGGGCTGTGTAATTTGGGTAATTGTGAAAACGTTGAACAGTGAATCGTGCGTAATACAGAGAATAAACAGTGTTATCATATGAAAAAGTGTTACCAATCAATTCTCAAATTACAAAAAAATGAATAGCTAGGAAAGTCCTGTGATCGATTATTCTCGGTCTCGTCTCCCATTTTTATTCAACATAATTAACATAATTAACGCTGTATAAGAATGATTAAAATCCCTTTCATGATCTCACCGGGACTGTAAACTCGGCAGTCCATCCAGTTGCTCTGAGACCTACCCCCTGAGCCTTGCGGACTTCTGTCGTATGACACCTTTATATTTTCCTGAGATTTAGTCAACAAGGATCGACGGTGTCTTTGGTTGCGGATGTCAGACGAGCTCTCGTAAGGGCTGGTGACAGCTCGTGGTGGCGTGTACGCGCGGCTAGAAGGGCGGTAGGGTGAGCAGCTCGGTGAACGACTGGTTGGATGGCTGCTGAATATCATGTCGGCAAAGAACGCCTGCTCGTCTGAATCCATGTCTGCCCAATGGCAGTGCTCCTGTACACACACGAACGTCTATTGCAGTTGAAAATTTCTCGTGTAGTTCTTAAAAAGTATAACGAAGTGTTCGGAATCTCGAATTCAATTATACTGCAGAATACGTTTATTCGGACATTCCTCTTCATGTGTACCAACATTACATCATTACATGTGAGAATTATCTCTCTCTCTTTTTTGTGGGGCTTTAGGGCTCGTCAACATCGAGGTCATTAGAGCCCTTAAAACTTGTACAGGTAGGGAAAATGCAGTTACGCACTGGGGAGAGCCAACATGACTTTCCCCGCGTGTGTGACTCGCCAAATGACTCGACCATACCCACTAAATACCCTCCTGAATTACAACTCAAAACTCAAATCCCAACATATCTCAAGACTTTACTTAAAACAATAAAAGAAGAAGAAGAAAGAGGAAAATGAAATATACCCTAGCCCTAATAGCGTCGGGATAGAAAAGAACAAGAGGTGACCAAGCGAGGTCAGAAAAGAGAAAGGAAGGAGCCTTGCACAAGTAGGTGGAATTAATGCCAGACTCAGCTCGGGGTCCCGGGTTTGCCAAACACGTACTTACTAGATGTAAATCCCCTGTGGGAAGAACTATCTCTCATTTACCCTATTCACGAATACGTAAAAATATCATAATAGTTCCCAGATAGATTCTACGTAATTGTACGCAACGTACGCGAAGCGGGAGAGCGCACATTCCATACATGGGAGGGGTTTCACAGCTGACTAACTAACAGTAACACGAGAGTAATTTCACATCCATTCCTTACGTAAGCCAAAATCTCTTTCACAAAACCTCCATCCAACAAAACGGAAAACTAAGACTATATGTGGCTAGGTGGAATTACACGCTTCAGAGCCTGTACCTCGCAACATCATAAATATCTTCCTCTGCGTTTTGTTTGGAAAAATTTGGCTTAAGATGTTAAGCCAAACACACATATTCAGACCATGCCGAAAATACTATCTACATCTTTCGAAGCGCGTATTACAATGGGTACATTTCGCGTTAAAATTGTGAAATGTTTTGTTACCTAAAAAGTTTGTGAACTTTCTCTGAAAACTTTGAGTAATTATTTGAATGATAATTTTTCAGCATTTAAAACTTTATTTCAATACTCTGTGCAAAATTGATTCTCGGAGGAGGAGACACGAAAATAGTGTTTCAGCTTGCCTGACACCTGGTAGTGAAAGTCAAAACTTCTTAATTGGTAACGGGGGTGCCAACTGTAAATGAGAACCATACCGAAAATAAACAAACAAACTGACCCATGCAGAAAGAAAGGACTGACAATGAACACATTACCGTAACACTATAACCCGTGTCCATTGTACCCAGGACATAACAGATTTCCATCGCTACCACTCACTCTGTATTGAGTCATGTTGGTTCAGGCAGAGTTGAGGACCATGAACAAACATAGCCACCGCGTCCTCGTATGTCCGCTATCCTCCCGCTGCAGACCCTCGGAGGGCGGGCGCGCGTAGTCCATGCCCGGCCCTCCAAGGTCCTTCGCACTCCGTGCTGAGTATGCTGTAGTACCTCCAAGAGCCCTGAATGAGACGCACGAGGGATTATATCATAGAGGTGGAGCGTGGGGGCTCCATCTTGAAGAGAGGCGTCGCGTGGAAACCGACTTAGACATTGTTTTGCAACCTTTGCATCTACTAGGAACAGTGGAGGATGGTCATCCTCGCTAATGCACAACATCTCTCCCCCATGTCCCAAAAAATATTATATTCCTTTGAATTTGGCTAAGTTGCACTTGTACTTAGCAAATAGAACTCGAAAAAAAGGAATAACAATAGAACTCGGAGTTCACCATTGTCGTATGAAAATGTTTGTCCTGGAGTGCAATATACGAATAGTTGACGCCATATTTTTAATTTCATAATACGTGCATTGTACATTTCGTCTATTTCCAAATACCACCTTCAACATGAGTTGATTCCGAAATACCGATTCCGATTCCATTTTTTACCAGAATTCCCGATTCAAATTCGATTTCGATTCCTTATTACCAGTTTCTATCCAGGCATCCCTTCTAGGTTGCTCCCATTTCACAACCCCCCAGGGGACTTACATCTAGTAAATACGTGTTTGGCAAACACGGGGCCCCGAGCTGAGTCTGGCATTGCTTCCACTTACTTGTGCCATGCTCCTTCCTTTCTCTTTTCTGACCTTCCTTGGTCACCTCTTGTTCTTTTCGATCCCGACGC
>NNCF01129570.1:76665-119815 GCA_002313205.1 Laupala kohalensis
TTGGAGAAGATAGATTAGTTATTGAAGCATCTGGTATGATAAAATTGTCATCAGATTTATGTGTATCGGTGAAAACTGTCCGCGATATGATACAAGCAGTCTATCCTAACGTTAATCAAAATTATAAAAATTTAGAATGGTTGCGAGAAAGAGCCATTCTTGCTCCTAAGAACGATGATGTTAATGTAATTAACAAGGAGATACTAGCCATGCTGCCAGGAGATGTGATTGAATATAAATCGGTTGATACCGTAGCGGATGCTGACGAAGCCGTCAATTATCCAACGGAATTCCTAAATTCACTTGATCCAGCTGGATTGCCACAACATCGCCTTATACTTAAAGTAGGATCTCCAATCATTTTATTGCGAAATTTAGATCCACCAAAACTCTGCAATGGGACACGATTGTGTGTGACAAAATTAATGAAAAATATAATCCAGGCAGTCATTTTAACTGGAAAAGGAAAAGGTGAAATAATTTTTATTCCACGGATACCTCTAATCCCAACTGATCTTCCCTTCAACTTTAAAAGATTACAGTTTCCAGTCCGGCTAGCTTTTTCAATTACCATTAATAAATCACAGGGACAGTCTTTAAAGTTTTGTGGTGTTGATCTAAGATCGCCATGTTTTAGACACGGGCAACTTTATGTTGCTTGCTCCAGAGTAGGTTCGCCTAAAAATTTATATATTCTTTCTCCTGGATATGAAACAAAAAATGTAGTTTATAAACAGGTGTTAAATAAAGAAGATTCTTAAATTTGTATGAAGTAGTGTATTATTGTGATTTATAATTTGTTTTTTATTTATGTAGTATATTTATATTATTGTTTCTCCCTAACCCGTGCAAAGCCGGGTATTCAGCTAGTTAAGAATAAAATACGGTGAACGAGCGACCGAGCGAGGGCGTGAGAGCTACGCACCCCCAGTCACCGACGAAGGAAGTTAGCCACATCTGGCAAGGGCGCAGCGACTGACCCAAGACAAGCTGGGTCTTGTTCGCGAAAGGTTCACACAATAGAAATCGCAGGCAAAACAAGGGTGTGAGTGGGCGAACCACCCACGTCATGACAGTTAAGAACGTTAAAGAAACGCGCCGGCGAGCCGCACAAGTTGCAATTTGTTTTGAGAAAAACGTTGGGAAAAAAGCGGTTGCCGATATTTTGAAATAGACCCGAGGATTGGCGGATTGAGAAAGGCGCAATACTCGAAATCCCCAGTCGGAACTTAGGCACGAGTGGGGGGACAGGAAAATCATTGGAGTTTTCGATCACGTGTAAATTCAAAATTTTAGGATATAGGAGGTGGCAGAGGAGTCGTAGGAAGGGATAAGGGCATTTAAGGCATGGCAAATAGTTATTTTAGTCCATTATTATGATCATTTTTCAGAGATTCTCGTGTTATTTTGGAGATCATTTTTCAGCTCATTCTCTTGCTATTTTTGAGATCATTCTGAGCAGTTTTCAACCAAGTTTTGTCATGATCAATCTGATCAATTTTCACATCAGTTCTTTCGACCATTTTGAGCGATTTTCGCCAGATCATTTAGAGAAATTTTTCTGAGCATTATTCTCTGCCTTTTAGCCCACTCAGATTTTTGTGAGAATTATTTTCTCATTAGTTTTTCAAAAACAATAGTGCGACATCACAAATCATTGAGTTTGTCGGGAGCGCCGAGCCAGATCGCTCGTGAGCCGAAATGGTGTAAAATCGAATGAACTTTCGGAGTTCGCGATCGTCCAGACGCCTGGGGTTCGAGCCGCGTGACGCCTGAGGACACCTGAGGACGCCGCAGGTCACCAAGGGTCTAGCTGGCGCGGGGTTCGCGCGACTGGAAGGTCAACGCACCCTCTATTTACCTCTATTTACCACCCTCTATTGATCACTCATCGAGGCAGGTATTTTCTTACGACGGTTGTGAATTGTCCAACCTACGTCGTAATGCGCATAGGTGAGAAGAGGAAAGCGGAAGTAGTAAACATCGGAGGCCTAAAATTGAGGACTGGAACTTTGTGAGAAAGAGGCCAATTACCGAAACATGTTGATTTGTCTAAAACTTGTGTAATGTTGAGGCCGATGTCGGCAGGAAATGCAAAAAAAAGGAAGTGACGTGTGTTTTTGGGGGGTATGCATGGGGATCATGTTATTGTTGTACAGTGTTTGATGAGTAAAATTAATGAATTTAATTTGTAAAAATAGCGTTTTCCTGTAGTGGAAAAATAGCGTTTTCCTGCATGGTCTTTCCCTTCAGTAAACAAATACGAGCCCTAAGAAATTGTGGAACCCTGAGATCGAGCTAGCCGAGGCGCCTAGGATATCAATTTTATCAGTTATTTAACATTTTATTCTATTTTATCCAATGAAAAAGCCTCGTTCTGCCACAGTATATATAAAATAATTAAAATTATGGATAACTAGAAATAATGGAAAACATCAGGGGGGTTCTAGTTTTACACAATATATTGAAACAATAGGAACGAAAGCAGTATGTTGATCGGTTTTGACCCTGTATCTACCTTGACAGTGTGTACCTAGGTACGGCCGCCTCTGAATTTAAATGACCATCGCTCTTCTACTCATATGACATCTGGTGGTCGACAGAGAAGCAATGCCAATAATGCGTTCGGCCCACCTCCCCATCCTTCCGCCATGGGCCCAACTCTACAAAGGTTTATTCTCCAGACACTTTTTGATACACTCTGGGAGTAAGGAAGACATACAATCCAGATGAACATATACATCCACGGTACATAGGGACAGACATTGATGAGAAAAGCTACAAAACCTAACGGGTATGAGGGTCCAGTGTTTCATTGAAGAAAGCGAGCACGCCAGCCATGAGATATCAAATCATTTTATTATTGTTTTTTTTAATAAAATACCTAAAATACCAACATTTCCTACTACTCACAGAACTAAAATTGTTGTTGTGTTATATGCAAATTAATTTTTCTCATATGTAGACTATACATCAATAACAACATAAATAGATTCGATTCAAATAATACGTGAATTCATCAATTTTAAAAGTACTTACCCTCTCCATTTTCAAAGAACTTTTAATAATGATTAGTTTCAAGAAAACACGAAACTTTAAGAACAAACCATCTCCGTCGTAAAAGAAAGGCAATGCATTATACATAGCTTAGAACCCTGGGAGAGGGGGCGGGTTCAAGAGATTTTAATCAACATCAAGATATTTCATTAAAAACTAGCTGAATAAAAAACTGTTTTCAAAATTAGAACAATATTGCAATGCCATGGCTCACAATTGTTCTTTCACTGCAAAGCATTTTGGTTCCCTTATGTGATAATAAAGGGCGAAATTATTTACGTTCGTCATGTCTTCGGTACTAGAATCACATATTTCCTCCTTATTACCAACTTTCACCATAGCCATTACCAACTTTCAGCATAACTATATAAAGAAACTGATATCAGTTGGATACAAGGTACTTAAGAGAACAATTTCATTGGGTAGAATTAAAGTACTGGCAGTGATGTATGGTTCAAGTCTTACGATATAAATACAAAAAAAAATCAATCCTGATGTTTACGTAACCGGTTAAAAAGAGTAGTAAATACTGTGAAACCTCGGAAACTAAGGGACTGCTCAAATATTTCGAATTAACGAAATTTCGAATCACCGAGATGAAAGAATTACGGATATGAAAGAGAAGGCGCCAAAGAGCATTCGAATTACTGAGAATTTCGAATTGAACTATTACAAATTGAGAGGATTTCAATGTAATTATTACTCAACACCCTACAACTTTCCTTCTCCACCTACGAAACAGTAGGAGCAAGTAGAGTTTTAAATTCTAAGTGCAATTCATTTGTGTTTCGTTCGTAATTCACGAGTATCGTACAGATCACCTTAATAAATACGTGTAATATACCATACTATTTACTGATAAATTACCCAGTTTACTTCAAACTAAAATACCACATAATTCGTAATTCCACAATTAATCTAAATACAACTATTTTCCTAAATAATCATGTATACACCATGCTCTTCTCTCAAAAATAACTATACATTATTAATTCATACATCAATAGCAGCGGAAATAAATTCGATTAAAATAATACATTCATTAATGTAAATTCATTAATTTTAAAAATCTTTTCACTCCCCATTGTCAAAGAACTTTTACTAATGATAGATTAAAATTAAAATAAATTACTTTAATGCAAGATTATTATTGTTTCTCGTGGTTTATATTGTATTTTTGTTATTTGTTCTCAATCTTAAAGTGGTTGTTTATATTATCTCTCCAGCACCTTCCTGCCACTGGTTTTTCTCCAGTTTTCCTTTTGTCAAAATTGATAAGTTTGATTCTTTGCAGGTTTAGGCAGAGTAATAGTTTATTACCTTGCTCATGATTTCAGATTCTTTCGTGTTTTTACCGTTTAGTCAATAATTTCTTTCTTTTATTCTTTTGCACTTTTTCATTTACAGAGAGTGCAAGCTTTTATGTGCGCAAGCGACAAAATCGGTCAAAGGATTTGGGCGGCACATCAGGATGATATACGGAAACTACAAGAGGAGGATATGAGGAGGAAAAAGAGGCAGGAGGAACTGTAAGTATAGGTAGTTTTGAGAAATATCGAAGGAAATCGTGCATTTATTCGAATTACGGTTACTAATGACGGTATGGGAGTGGAGAGGGACAAGAATGACCCAAAATATATAAAAAATTAGATAATAATACACAATAGTGCAAAGCAAAAAGTACTCTAATCGGCTGAAGTTGAGAGTTTTCTTAACAAAAATTCGATAACTAGAATAGGAATTGAATTGGTCAGCAGTAAATGCGAAAGGATGTTTTTCTTTATATAACGTTGTATTCAGTTTGCAACTACTCTTTATTTTCAAGAAGTCAGAAGACGAAGGACTCGTAGACTGAATAAATGATTAAATTAATGTAGACCTGTATAGGAAGGAATAATAGTGCCAAATATCATCTCAGCTCTCGGATGGGTCTCTTTAGTCTCTTAAGAAAAACTATGGGGGTTCGGACATATCACGAATAATATATAAGCGATCAAGGTTGTAGCCAAGAATTTATTTTGGAGTGTGTCCACACTCCAGGAGATCTGGGAAATGTTTTTGAAAATATGCTGCTTGAAAATACGATTTTCAGTCATCTGAAAACCCTTAAAACTCTTACTCAAACTATGTTTTGGGGAGAAAATGTCAAATTATTCATTATACTCGTATTTACAACTACCCCGTCCTTGGTTAGCCAACGGTCTCAACTGGAATTTAGGAAAAGAACGACATAAAGAATCAAAACTTCCTTTTATTTTGAATCTTATATGTTCGTTTTAAGCTTTTTATTATAAAAAAAGTCAAAGTATTTTTGTGTGTGTGTGTTTAGACGACCAGGACACCCCGTATTGATACACAACTGTCAATGATGCAACATACTGTAACACTCTCGAACTGAAAGAAAACTGGAAATATTAGATGAATCATGTTCGGAAATATTCTCTTGTTTCGTTGATTTTTTTCTTTCCTTATTGGTCTCGGGATACTCTCGCATTCGCCGTGGTTTTAGAGTAAATGTTGCACAACAGTTGCAAAACAGACGATAAAATTTAAAATCATACCAATAATATCACAGTTGACAAATTTGAACAAAAGCAAACCGGTCCAAAGAACGTAACAGAGTAAACATAAATGATCAGTTGGATCGTAAATGTAAAACGGGACAATGGATTTTTACGTTCATGAACAGATTTTGTTGAAAAGCATTCTTTATGACACAGAGAACGCCAGTGGTGCAAACGTCAGGAAGCTGAAACGCAGAGGAAAGCGTGCAACGCCGCAATCAAACGCGAATCCTACAGAGAATTCCGACAGGTGAGCACAGGCAACTTGGCAAGGGTTATATTGCGATACGAGTAAGAAACTTAAAGCTGGTTTATTTTATTCATCTGAAATTCATCAATGTGATGCATTACGGCCGTATATTAAATTTACTCGTAACATGTGGATTTTAAATTATACAAAAATATATTTTTCAACATAATTTTTGACTTTTTTATTTGATAAAAGATACATTGCTTTTATACTTCTTACTGGAAACAGAATCATCTTGATTTTTCTTATTTTTTTAAAATGTATTTTAAATAGGTTTATTTAGAAGTGTCCCATTTACTTTCCTTAAGTTCCATGTCGAAATACGAATCTTATTTTAAAAAATATTCATGTAAAAAAGGCCTAGTCCGTGTAGCAAACATGTTAACTGTAAAAAGCACTTGAGCTCTAGAGTCATATTCGTAATTACGTGCTATAACGCAGTGGCGGCGATTAGGGAGGGGGGGTTAAGGTTTGTAAGAAAAGAAAACAATTTCATTACAACCATCTAAAACAGAGAATTATTTTTAAAAATCACACCATCCTTGATGTAGTTACCACCAATTGTCTTTTCTGTTTTTTTAATTTAATTATTTAAATCATAATTAGTGGGAATATGCAGAAAATGTCATGTTAATGAAAATTGTCAATATTTTTTTGCCCCCCACTTTTGATTCCCAATCGCCACTACTGGATCACGTCATGTGCTTAGAATAATCAATAAATATTTAACATTTTGTCAAACTGTGTCCGAGTTTGGACTCATTTTGTGTGTTTATATATCAATGCAACAACAGTACCAAAAGTCATTAAAAAATATTAAAAAATTTAAAGTCACGGTAGTCGTCGCGTAGTAGGTCAGTGACAGGTGGATTCACCCATGATTAGAGATCCGTGAAAGTGGTTTTATTTTTCAGCAAAATTCGTTTAAAAAAACTAGATTTGTTACGAGAAACTTGGTGGTGTTATTGCATTACAACCAATCGCAGATAAAAATAATTAACTTTCACTTCTANACAAGTATTATTAATCAGCAATACTTGTTACAAGAAAGTATTGCACATTACTAATGCACTCAAAAATGCCTCAGTTGTGTCAATAATAAATTCGTTTCTCTCTTCTTTTGCGCTCTTCGCTTTATGAGTGATCCATCCACGGATAATTGTTGCTTCAATTATCCCTTTTGTTTTCTGCGCTTGTGGTTATAACAAGTGGTATTGTGGACGTGTCTCATCTCAGTGTCCCGTCTTTCGAACTTCAGCATCTTGTCACAAAATTTACACATCAATATTTTATTGCTATTAACATAAAACCCCTTCGAGATGAATCCTCTTGACCGTGAAAATACCGTTACACTTGACTTGTATTGCACCATTGCACGGTCACGCTTTCTTCTTTCCTCTTACAACCTAAACACACCAATCACTTAAAACATCTTAAGTCAAATGCACAATTTGCAATATTTGTTTGGCGGATTTCTCGATTCAAAAATCGCAGTTTTGAGATCACAAAGGTCTATTATTAACTTAACACTAAAAAAATCGTGAATAAAAAATTCGTTTTATCGCGTCTCGCGAATATCACGGATCTCTACCCATGATCCAGCTAATGTCTTATAAATCATACCTGTAATAGCGAGAGTTGAGGATTACGTGGCCTTCAGCAGTTGAAAAGGAACTTTGAAAATAAGGTAGGCGCTCCAAAACGGTATTCCGGTAAGAAGATGAAACAGGAAAAATTTCATTAGGAAATAAAATGGGAAGGGATGAAACGGTACCAAGCCATTTGTGAGACCATGTCATCTCTGAGCGAACTGAAAATTGGTCAGAGATGGTGATAAAAACCTCTTCCACTGAATGCAGCTTCACGCGAATCAGTGCTTTGTAGTATTAAAATAATAATATGGTACATAATGCAGGTTTGGTACATATGCAATGGAACCAATTGTTTTGGTCAGATGAATGTGCAAATGAAGAGATATATGTTAGCACTTTTGTGGGAAGAAGAACGGCTCGGCAAATGGTATCCGGTACGGAATTGATCTATCCTATCACCAGGTTGTTTTTTTCATTATATTTATACGAGTGCGAATACTTAGGAGTGTTATAGACAATTTGGGTTTTTTCTATACAAGCAAGATAAATTTATCAACGTGCGAACAAATCCGAACAGTAATTATAGCGCGGTCGGAGTCAGTATACTCGTACACTTGGTTTTCCAGAAAAAGTCACGTCTCGGTAGACAGAACTACCAAGAAAAGCCACCAGTGGATCCTCCGGTGGACGACTGTGTAGCAGGGCATTGAGTCTTATTGGAGTTCTTTGCCGCGAGCAACTCGTGGTGTCACTGGCAAAAATTGTCCCACTGGCGGACAGTGTTTGAACACCGCAACTTCCCTGGTAATTTTTAGTGGTGTAACAGAGTCGTTGGGCATTGTAGTATATATTTGCCAAAAGCAACTGGTGACGTAACTCATTATTAACTGACTGCGTGCACATGCGCAACACATGTGTATTAGTATATTTTGTACGAGTTAATTTTCTTCTCAAAGTTTAACGGGACATGAAATGTATGACAAGTTTTTGCAGAAAGTAGGGGAAAAAGAAATGTGAGTTCAAAGTACGGACCAAAGGTCGGCACAAAGGTCATTTATCGACACAAATAGTTATATATTCCTTTATTTAGCCAGATATTAAAACGGCATTTCTGATTTTTTTTTCCCCTTTGCCTTTCTCTTTGTGAGAGCTACAAGTAAGAGCTCATTATTCAATGCGATTTTTGACATTGAGTTCAGGAAGCGAGCGAATGCTGGTAGATCTACTGATTGCTTACGACAGATAGGAGCCTTAGTTTGCTGATGCCGCTGTTATATTACCAGGAGGCAATACCATCTGACTTAGGATGAAATTCTAGATTATATTGTTAATCTTCAGATGCTAGAGAATCTGAAGCTCTCGCGTGTTCATGTGCGATCTGTTATCCGCAGGCGGAGGCAGCGCGATGCGCGGCGCAGAGATGTGAACTGGCGCGCTTGGCGGGGCTGCGCGAGAAGCAGACACTCTTAGTGAAAGAGCTGGAGGAGCAAGAAAAGGCGCTGCTCAAAAAGAAGCATACCGATGCCCGTGCCAATTACGATAAGCAGGTCGTAAGTACCGCTGACTTGAGAAACGCATCACTTTCTGACACTAGGAGCGCTGTCATCAAGTCCTTCACGAAAACAAATCTTTTTTCTTTTTTTTCTAGGAGTATCAATTGTTTAACGTCCAAGTATTTGATCAACTCTTGATCAGACGAGTATTTGCCAACAACTAATTATTTTTCTAGTTTGTACCGCGTTTTCGCGATGGCATTAAGCAAGCCAACAGTTGGCTTCTCCAATTGACCTTGATCTGTCTACTTGAGGCAGTGCATTGGCGAGACCAGTACATCCGTAGTAACTGATGTCATTTCTCAAGTGCTATTGCTTGAAGTGGAGGTATTGGATGCCAATATTTGGCTTGAGACTACTTAGCACGACAACTCGCTGACATGCCATTTGTGAAGTTCATTGGGTTGTAAATTCAAACCAGTGGAGTCCACACGAAGCCAACTATTGACTTGCTGATAGACATCGTGAAAACATTAACATTAAGTAGAGTGGAGAGGAAGAGCGGGAATCAGCGCTCCTAAAATCGTTTAAACGCTATTTGTGTTTAAACCAATCCCAAATACTGATAGAAATTGAGAAAGTTAATCTCCAGTAGCGACCAACTCAATAGCTTAGCAATACCTATTTTTCGGTCTTAAATCACTGTAACTTATTCGTAAATGTAACTTTGGGTAAGGAGTCAGTGGGTTAGAGCGCTGAGTTGCTGACTGGATGGCGGGGTTCCATCCCCGGTGAGGTGGGGATTTACTCTTCAACATCCAGATTGACTCCCAGACCTACTCAGCCTGTTGAAAAAGAGTACCAGGGTCTAAATGACAATCCTGGGGTCAAACCAGTCGGAGCGAGATGCTGACATCTTCTACGGTCGGATATTTTGTTAAACACCCCTGACTTCTAGTAGCTGTAGAGAGCACAACAAAAATCGCAGAAAAACACATCTACCACCATTGGATTTGTCATTTTGTTTTGCATATACACAAGTAAATCTTAATTTTCTTAAACGTGAAATGTTTCAAAAAGCATGATATTTGTATGGTGTTTGCCGATACGTCAACTTCACTATTTTATTATAAACTAAACTGAGTGTGAAAAATAATTCTTATTCAGCGAATAATCACTGATGTATTTGTGACAACATTTATTAATTTCAAGCTTCTACACGCAAAATATAATGAGTTATTAATTTTTTTCGAAAACTACTAAAAACAATCAGACACATTATTAAAGAATAAAATCTATACTGTCGCACTCCGAAGAATGTCATGATTACATTACAATTGAATTAAAACGTATAAAACTGTTTACTCAGCCTCCATCAAGAGATAAATAAAACAATGATTTGAATAATCGGTCAGAGGTGCATTGTCACGCGCGTTGTTGCCAATGCCGTGTTCAGTCTTCAGCTGTGCAGTCCAGCGGCAACTACGCGNTCAAATCCTCAAATCCATCACTGGTCGCTAATAGAAAACATGGTTTTGTTTATCACTTGCTGGAGGTCAGATAAATAGTTTTAAACGCTTACATTTAATTGTAATGTTTTCATGGCATTCTTCCGAGTGCGACAGGATAAATGTCATTCCTTAATAACGTGTCTGATTGTTTTAGCAGTGTTTTCGAAAAAAAATTAAAAACTCATTTTGCATGTACAAATATAGCAGTGATAACAATTATTTTTGGCACTCTTAGTTTATTTTATAAAAAATAGTGATGTCGACCGTAAAAATATCATGTTTATTTAAACATTTCAGGTTTTAAAAAATTAAGATTCATTCATAAAACCAAGTTTTTTACTTGTGTATATGCAAAACAAAATGGCAAATCCAACGGTGGTAACTGTTTTTTCTGCGATTTTTGTTGTGCTCTCCACAACTACTAGAAGTCAGGGGTGTATAATGAAAAATCCGATGGTGCCGAGGTCAAGTAATTGCGGAGCTCTACCCTCCACGAATCCCTTGGGCACCTACGGTGCCTGTTCAGGGATAATTTGACTTCCAACTTTTCGTAAATATCCCCTCTTGACGGGAGGGAACTGCTAAAAATAAAACATTAATAAGTTTACTTTCGGTTCACGGACGAGATCGAATCCTCGTATTTTAACTACGTTCTAAATCGTTTATATTTTCTTTGAAATTCAATTTGAATTGTAATCACCACAGACTGCCCACCCACATGACTACTCGTGGCTCCTATGAATCCCACAAATTTTTTTTTCTCCTGAAAAAGAAATATTGAATAGTTGTTTCCTTTCATATTATTGCATTAATTATTAAGAATATACATATATTTTATTACCTTCAAAATGTAATACTGAATCACTTTTTTTTTTTTTTTTTTTTTTTTTTGGGGTTTTNTCATTAGAGCCCAAAACTGAATTACAAATGTACATGCCATTTACTGGTTGCACGATACGTGGACCCACAGATTGACACTGTGATGTTAGTATGACTGTAAAATGTTAGCATGGGCCCATTATTTAATTGAATTGTAAACTAATGTACATAAGATACATATATAAAAACATTTTCCAAATAATCAATGTTGACACCACTTCACTGTACATTTTATATTGATTTCAGTGCATTATGCTGGATCTTGATAATCATTCATCAAATGGCTAATATCCTCTCCTAGAATTAACACAATTTTTTTTAGAAAACCTTGAAAATTGCAAAAAAAATTAAGAGATCTCATATTTCTAGCATATCTGTGCATGATAATAAAAAATTAAATTTGTTTTACTAATATTACATATGTCTAGGCGGAGAACAGAGAGCTGATGACGAAGACGAATGCAGAGGAGATGAAGTACTACACAGACAAACTGAATGCTTGGAAGAATGAGGATGCTCACTTCTTCAGTTACGCTAACCAGCTGCTGCAAGAAGCTCAATGCAAAGGACGTCTCCCACTGCCCTTCCACAGGGTCATTTATGTAAGAGTTTTACCCTTACTTCTTATTGGCTACCGAACTCTGAAGATTTTAGTATAAAATATAGTGCACAAACCACTTAATGCATAAAATTTGCTACAAGGCACATCGTTTTAGTTGTTCTACATTTTTCTTTATTAAAAATGTATGTTTCATAAAATTTGCGATAAATGGTGTCTCCAGTTCCCAAGTGTATGCCAGTGCACTTAGAGTTGGATAAAAGGCTATTACAGATTTATGCACCTTAATACATTAAAAAAGTAAACTAATCACAAATTGATGGTTAACCCACAATAATGTAGTGGAATCCTTAGTTTCTGAGGAAGGGAATTCATTATTTTTGTTGTTGTTGCAACTGTTACTTAATATGAGACTTGCTACATAAGAACCGTGAGAATGCAACTCTTTTCATAATCACATCTCACAATCCCATTCAAAATCTGAGATGATCCATGACACACACAGGTAAATTGGTGAGAGAAAATCAGTAATACAGAAAGTGGCATGTCGTTACTTACCAAGTAGAAAAAGTTTCCTTTATAGCCCAAGTGGTAAATGATTTAAATAGTTATGTGACAGGAACTCAATCGATTGAACAGAGCTTTTAAGAAAAACATGTAATTGGTTCCCAAATGGTAAATTTGTATTTTCAGTAGAAGACAGCATGAAAATTTCATTAATAAGGAATAGAAATTACCATCAAATGAATTGAGACTCTTTAATACCAAACAATATGCAGGATAATCCTAATATATTCCAAATGAAATAATTAATAAGGATTAAAGTAAAGATAAAAATTGTTTGGAGACAAACATATTATGATAAATATTAAAATTTGGCATAAACTTTAAAAAATTACATTAGTGAATTATTAAACAAGTTTAAAAGCATATAAGAAAATTAATTAAATCAGTAATTTTCAAACTAAAAAATAGAAACTAGCTCCTGAGATTCAAGACTGTTAAGGATAGTTTAAAAAAATATTTGGGCAAATCTAAAAGAATTTATACATTTTAAGTAAACACGAGGTAAACATGGTTTTGTGGAAAGAGTACGGAGCTTTTAGTTACATGGATGGGGTTCTAAACCAAGCGAGGGATTAACACTAGTGGCATAAATCTAGACTAGACTCCCAGGCCTACTCAGCCTGCTGATACACAATTACGAAGTCTATCCTGAGAATCTAACATAGTGTGATACTGGCCATATCGTTTCTACAACACCTCAGGGAAATATTTTTCTAGTGGAATTCAAAGGAATACATGTTATCATTCAAATAATCTCACACAAACATGAAAAGTCCAAGACAGAGAAAGTAAATGAATAACCAGTTAACCAGTATTAATAGATTTTAGAATCAGGCAGGACACTCCTCCGGACCCAAGGCCTTCATGAGGGTTTCCTAGCAAAGTCAGGGAGCACAATACAGGGCAGAGATGGTGAGATATATAAACTGTTTGAGCCACATTTTCATAAGTGCTTTCATGGAATTGCAGCATAGGTCTTGAATCAAACTGCCTCTAAAAATCTAACACAATAAAAATCCCAAAACTTAAAAAAATCTGAAAAAAATTCCAAAAAACTAGATTGCTTGCTTTGGCTCACACCTCCTGTAACTTATGAACATGACTAACCCACAAATTCTCTGGAAGCAAACTAAAAGAACTAATGTAATAAACAAGTATATTAGCCTGTCATTCATGATATTGTTACAACAAATTATTGTAAACAGATTATCACTGATAATTGATTTGTCCAACAGCAATACAAGAAGGTCTATGGACTGCTTCCTCGGCCTTGCAGAGTAAATACTCTGAAATCCCCAGCAAGATGGTAACAGACAAGTAGGACTAAATCAACATAAAAAAATATGAAGAACATGTTCTTGCTTTCAGTTGTTGTTAAGAACTGGATAGAACAACTTTTTATACAAAGCCTGGAAGATTTAACCAAAGAGATTTCCATGATATCTAACGTAAAAATAATTCAATACTTGTATGTATACTGTATCTTCTGCAAATTCACCTGATTTTGGAATTTTCTAAAATAAATACTTTTTCTTTGCAATAAAAGACAATCCTAGTATCTTTGGTTTATCGTACCCTTTAATCCATTCTATAATTTGGAGGTGAGCACATCAATAATCATGGTATTCTTCTTCCTTTGGTGCTTGGTCAATCTAAAATTCATAATTGTTTATTTAGATTATTCTGCTTTGGTTTGTTTTCTTTTTAATTATTTTTGTATCAAATTATATTTTATATTTAAGTAGTTTTCTTGTTTTTTATTTTAAGATTTTTTTATTTTATTATAAAATATATTTACTTATTTATTTATGAACTATATTCATCTCATGACGACAGAAAGCAGCTGTTAAAATGTTTGTGTGTGAATAAAAAATCAGTCTACTTACAAGGTCATTTAAAATATTATAATACAAAATTAATATACAACTTAGAAATGCAGAAGAATTTGCAATTTTCTATGAACAATCCTTCAATACAATTAAAATTGCTAACTTAGTTTAATGACGACATACAAACAAAAATATTTCATCTCTAGTTCCAGAACACATCACATTCATTTCACCCATTGAAGTTGCAAACAAATCAAGAAAATAAAAATCCAAAAGTATCTGATATTGACTAAATAATCACAAAAGTAATAAAAGTATTTCTAAAACAAATAATGCCAATTCTTATAGCAATTTTAAATGGTTTTGTAAAATTTAGTTACAAATTTTTGTCCTAACAGCAATCAATTCCCCCCCAGGGGTCTAACATCTAGTAAGTACATGTTTGGCAAACACGGGGCCCCGAGCTGAGTCTGGCATTACTTCCACTTACTTGTGCTAGACTCTTTCCTTTCTCTTTTCTGACCTTCCTTGGTCACCTCTGGTTCTTTTCGATCCCGATGCTATTAAAGCTAGGGTACCTTTCATTTTCCTCGTTCCTCTCTTTTTTTTCCTACCCCTCATTTCCCCCCCCCCTCTAATGTTATGTATTCCCTTCATTTTAGACCCCCCTCCATTTGATGTATTTTGTGAGATATGTTTTGGTGTGTTGTAGATCAGGAGGGTTCTTAGTGGGTAGGGTTGAATCATTTGACGATTCCCACACGCGGGGAGAGTCATATTGGCTCTCCCTAGTGCGTAACTGCATTTTCCCTACCTGTACAAGTTTTTCGGGCTCCAAATGACCTTTGATGTCGACATGAGCCGTAAAGCCCCACAAAAAAAAGAAAAAAAAAGCAATCAATTCCTATTTTAAACTTTATAAAAAAAAGACACCAATCAGTAAATAACTAAACATAATCAGGTTTCTTCCCAAATTCAATGATCTAAAATAGATTAAACAAGTTACTCCAAATCACTATTGACATGCCCAACTTAGTTTAGTTGCAGACAAAACCATTTCATAGAAAATCACCTAATCAGAGTTACAAAAACCATTGCAGAAGGGTTTCATCAGAGAAGAAAACTAACATCCAGTCTAACATAACAAAAGAAATCAACAAAGTACGGAATGAGGAATAGAAATACAAAATGCTATAAATTGGAATCTCCACTAACTTACTAGACTAATAAAAAAACTAAAATATCTTAATTAACTCAGTTCCCAAACAGAATTTCCTGATCATCAAAAAGATAACCGCATTGATGAAGTCTGCAGGGAAGCTCCACTGCTAGTAAAACAAAAGAAATCATTAGAACCTTTTATGTTCCTGAAACCAATATATTTAAAGGCCAAAATAGTATTAAAGAAGATATTAATACCTCCAAATATAGTGAATGATAAAAAATCAATGATAGAATGGGTAATTAAGTGAGAGTTACTAGAGATTAAGAATATCTTAAGCATTGCAGTTTTGAAAAAGGGAACTTTTTGCATCTAAGGAATCATGTAATTGCTTAGTGCTGTAAGGTTCCATCTGTGCAATTTCTAAAATAAAATATTATTTTTTACTAATCTAAGCAATACTGAATAAAAACTGCTCAGCAGTTTCACTTGCAAAATTTTTCACATTCGTATATATGCCTTTATCCAAGTTGTTCATAATTTCAATTCGCCTGAAAAATATTTTTATCTTGAATATACTCTGATAAAACTTCAAAAAGCACACATAGGACCCTCTGGGTCTCATGTCACAAATTGCATTCCTACCAAAGCAATGTATAAGTATTATGTTCCTATAAAAACAATGAATAAGTAATATTTCCTCGAGATAACATATGTTACATTGATGTGATATTAAAAATTATAATTGGTGGTATGAAGTAATAGACAAGTTTCATATAACAAATGTTATTATCTCATAAACAACAAATATGAAAAGAATTTATAACATGCGAGAAATCTTAAAAACAGTCTTGAAAACAATCAAAAATACATTTTCATGGTACAATGACACTCCAAACTGTATTCATACCAACGACATGAGTAAAGTGTGATATAGACTGAAAAAAAAAATTCATTTGCACTCAGAATAATTTCTCCCCAGGAAAACTAGACAGATACTTTTACCACACTGACTTTAAATGAACATTTTAAACTATCTTTGGAAGAGGATCTGATCAAATATTACCAATAGAGAGAAAGGAATTAGGTAGAATGTTTCAACTCATGTACATATATTAGGAATATAAACATTATTTAGATACACATTTTTTCAAAGAAACCATACCTAAAATGGTAATAAGAAATAACAGTCAAATATACTCCTCGCTGAATAGCCATAGTATGACAGTTACACAGATTAACATTTTAGAAAGCTAAATAAATATTACATAATAGTCTCCCGAGTCCACAAATACAATAGCACTTAAATTTCTTAACATAGCATATATAAAAAAAGTTCATACTAACCAAAAATAATCAAATGTATCATAGTTCAATGAGTAGATGGGAGTACAAATATTTCACTGATGAGAAGACAACGATTTGAAAATTTCTTTAAAAAACAGGTTAAAGAAAGAACATAAAATAATAAACTTCATCTAAAGCATTTACTTGAATAAACAACAACAAGATTCTAACTTCCTTAATGCAACTTTGAAAGTATTTCAGAATTATGATTCAAATGTAATTAAACACTGAACATACATTATCAGAATAATTTTGAACAACCTTCTTAAGCAGACAATTTATTATTCATATTATTCACAATTTCACCAACATATACAAAACATGAATATACTATATTCTCACTATGTACTTAAAACTAACACACAAAAATAAAAATTAAAAAATCACATTTTCGTCAAATCACACATATAAGATGACAAACAATTGTGAATTTTTAAATTATTATTTTTCATATGTCATAGTTTTAAGTACATAGTCATTATGTGGTTTTGTGTGTGGTGGTGAAATCGTGAATAATAATTTGTCTATTGAAGCTCATATAAAATTATTCATTAATTACTTATCAGATGTATAACCAATTATATCAACATAAAATATCAAAACTATAAATTCTACAAATCTTTACATTCATTTTTTAATGAGATGATTCAGTATATTAAAAAATGCAAATAAATACTAAGTATACAAAAGTGACTGAAGTAACTTATAATGACTAAAGTTAGTTATAATTCTGAGAATTAGAAATACTTAATTTAAACATATATTTACTGTAGTAATTATATCACTATCATATAACTACATAACATGTTAATTTTCGGTAACGTAAGACAAGAGTAAATAATGTTTAGTCTCATAGGTGCTGTTATTAATATCCCCAAATATAGAATTTCTGAACAAATAACCAAACCCTTAAAATGTCTAGGTGGCAAGGAAGAAATAAACTAACATAAAAAAGATTAAATGCCATACAAAGAATATTTAATGTTCATATCATTTTAATACTAAAACAATGCAATCAAATTTTACTTTTACATGACAAATAAAACATTTGAATGTAACATAACATGGAACCAAGAAAGAAAATGCATGGATATAATGTACATGCTAACAATATTCAACAAGTACAACAGGTACTCACTATACCAGATGAAGATACATTACTCACTCATGAGCATTTTTAAAGTCTCATTATCACAGATATAATCAAAAACACCAATAGGTTCTAGGCATCAACAGCAACTTAAATTGTTCACATTTCAACTTAAATAGTTCATATTATTTCTAGCTTTTTCCAATTCATGAAGGAGTGAGTAAAATTGAGACAAATTCATTTCAACATAAATATTCTTCAAAGAACCTTCTCCTTCTACTCCAGTGTCTGCAATTATTTTTAATTGAACAAATGTGGAACCTACTGTGTTCTTCTCACTGGTTGAAGCAATAACACCGAATTTCCATTGTACGTCAACCACTCGCAAAGCCATCGTGACGAAACATGCAATACGGATATTAAGATATGACTGGCTATGTGGTGTATCCTGGGTGTATCACTCTCTACACCTGCGTAACCTGTGCTGGGAATCAGTAATAATTCTGAGAATTAGAAATACTTAATTTCTCCGCCGTCTCCACCTTTCATACAGCCTTGGCTTACCACGACAGCACGAGATATATGCCAAGAAATTACAATAATTAGTTACAATGAAATCACCGGTTCTCCACACTTGACATGGTTGACAGCAAACGTGGGGGTGCATCAATCACAGTACAGAACCACCTCATTCATAAATAATAATTCAAATAATATTAATCACTCAATAATTATAATTTCTTAGCAAGAACGTAAGTGACAGCTTCCTTCGGGCATCTCGCGTCGCTTGTTTTTCAGTCAGGAAGTCGCGGGATGCAACCAAATCACCCGACCAAATGATCAGTTGCTGCAGTAAACAGGCAGTACATTGGGTGTTAAGTTGTCAGTATGTGAAGGACGGATTTTCAACCTTCCAATTTGGAATACGAATTAACCACCGAATGTCATAATCTGGGGATTGCACCGAGTTATACTTCACCAATTAAAATGCGTCAAAGATCGAAACAATGTTTAAACTGGGGCGTATAAAAATACATTTTAATTATAAAAATTAGAATGTCACTTTTTAAAACATCAAAGATTTAAGTTTTTTTTGTATAACCAGAGAGATATCATGTAATAAGAATTAAACTACTCAGTAATAACAGTAGCGGCGAATGGGAATCAAATATTGACAATTTTCATTAACATGACATTTGCCACATATTTCCACTAAGTGTGATTTAAATAATGAAATAAATCAAAGCAAAGATAATTGGTGATTACCACTCCAAGAAGGGTGAATTTTTTTTATAATTCCTAGTTTTAGATGGTTAAAATGAAATTATCTTTCCTTAAAAAAGCTCCCCAATCGCCACCACTGAGTAATAATGTTCATATTTATCAAAGATTTAAGAGAAACTGTTGTCACAAAGATCACATGTAATAATTAAATCTTAAAGAGATATCAGAATTGCATTTCTTCCCCCACTTTGTGACTGTGCCATTGTCAATCTTCTGTGTATCAATGGGAATAGTTCCATAATACACAGTGCTGTCTCAAGGATATGATGAAATCAAGGCTAAACTAAAACCCAAGAGCTTTCACATGGATTTTTTCTGACAAGCTAAATCTCACCCAACTGATAAATATCCCCAACTTCTTGTGTGATATTTGAATTATAAACCATGCCATTATGCCCATTCCTGAATTTGTTTCATCCATATGCATGTTAGTACAAATTAGTTTTTTTACAAATTATTATCAAGTGTTTAAAGAGTAAAAAAATTTATCAGTGTACAAATAGATAGTATCAACTTTCAAATTTATTCATTCGTTGCTCTAAGTTTAACAATTTTAATACAATGATAATGTTCCAACAAGTTGACATTTCTAATTCTAATTATTTCATTTGAATACTTCCTTCATAATCAATTCCGTCAAAAACAATAATCCTTATAGGCGAGCAACCAAAATATCAATAATTGAACATTTCAGTCATTAAATAATATTTTAATGTCTTATTGAGGCTCAATATAAAATTATTGAAAAGTAATTTTTGTTCTCTGCACTAACTACAATCCCCAAATGGAACTCTTTCAAAATGTATCACTTTTTGGACAACAAGTTGCACAATTTTGGAAGAAACATGAATTTTATCCTTCAGCATCAAACAACAAATATTAGCAAAAAAAGGTTCATTTTTTTTAAGTTAATGGGCAGACTAACTTAACAATCCCTAGTATCATGTTGAAATACTTATTAAATCATCCAATGAGCAAAAATTTCCAAAGATCCGATGTACAAAAGAAAAGTCTTATCCTTTTACAACAGTATGATTTCAGTCATCTGATCTCCATTGCAAAAAAAGAACTTTTGGTTTTTATTTCGTCTCTCGATAATGGGACATAGCGGAAATATTTTTAAACACATTCTTTTCAAAAATACATTCGCAATTTTGTAGAAATTGGGTTGAAAGCTATTGGCAAGTTGATAGAAAAGCACTCGAGTAATTTTAAATTTACAAATTCACAAAATATCAATATTTTTGAGAAAATGTTAAAGAAACAATTCAAAGTATCTATTTGACCTAGTATATTACTACAACTGGATATTCCTCACTTTCTTCCTGTTACTCTCCTGGACTGTTAGTTCAGGTGATGTGATGGTTTAGGCAAAGAGGTAGCAAATGTATTCTGAACTCGTAGTTCAATAACGTCTACTTTCTGTAAACATGTTTTTTGTATCTAGCAATTATATTATTATAATAAACTTAAAAAATGTTTAACAAATAATTTGGTTTGCATAGTGGCTGGAAATCAGCCATGATCTCAATAATATTTCTTTTTCAATCATTATTGTCATTTCACTTGAAATACAAATGTTTTTATTGGTGTATGCTATTTCCTTTTAAGTTTCATAAAATCATGCTGGTACCATCTTATCCTATAGCTTGGAAACTAGTGATGCTCATCCAACATCATGGGCAATACTGGATATATTAATAAGCTAAATAAGCAGATGTTTAGGGCCTCCAATAAATTAGAACCTAATCCCAATTTTTTTGACTTTCAAACTCTATAACAATTTTTTAAAATAACAAAACTGTTTCAATAAATGTTGTTATAAATGAAATTAAAATGGAGGCAATAAATTCAAAAATACTAATCATCAATTTCCTTTCACTATTTTAAAAACAATTTTGAAATGAAGCACTCTCTATCCAGCGATGCATCTAGAGTCTGGTAGCATGTATTCCGAAGATTTTAACCAACAATGATACAAGTTTCATAGCTACATCTGCATTTAAAATTGAAATAATGAGTAACTATTGAAGTTAGCTACAATACTTTTTGCATTTTAAGATACAGAGCTCATCAGAAAAGATGAAAAGTATTGTTAGAATCAGAAATCAACAAATCTCTAAATTTCAAAAACATGATCAACCAAAACAGCAGACTAATGTGAATTTTGAGGTTTATGAGATAAAGGATGATAGTCAAATTTTGCAAAGGAATTTGACCCAACTAATGAGTACAGCTGAACAATTCATGTCACCAAGGACAGTCATTCAGGGCCCTATGATCAGAATCGACGATGGGATGATCCTTTACTTGCTTCTGAAGAGGAATGTTTTCACCAAAGACAGAAATACTCTAACACTGGATAGCTGGGTTCTCAAAGATATTCTCATATTGTTCGGTGCCAAGTCAGATGCTCGCTATAACCAATCTCCACCAACTGCAATTTTGAGTACTACTCTCTTAGTTCACATTGTGAAAAAATTAGTCATCTTATATTTCTAAGCGATTGCTTATTTTTCTAGTCTAAGGTAGATAAGTAAAAATAAATTTTGAAGCACAATTGTAAAACTTCCCTTTCAGATATAACCTCATCCAAGTGTTTGAGTGTACTGCTCAAATTACCCTTCCTGATAATTATTTCTTTAGTGAGCTGCTATTTCAATAACCAGATGTCATAGAAGTGTAATTCAAATTTCATTTTGTGTCCATCTCAGAAGAGAAAAATTTGTCATTACATAGTAATGTAAGTTAAATGATTAAATTTACTGAATTTATAATAGAACTAGGGATTTCTGAGAATTTCAGTTGAGAGAGACCAGTAATTAAATGTATACCTGGCTTAGCACTGAACAATTAGAAAGTGACTGCAAGAACAGATTAGAGCAATCCTATTACCTGAGAGATAGTTCTATAATAGGGTAGACTTTAAATTATTTCAATGTTCCCTGTGTGGTGATACAGTGTTGACTGATTTATTGAGAATAAATTTATTTAAATTTATAGCAAACAGATACAATTTACTTATAAGACTACTTATACACCAAAAAACTGTCATCCAAAAATACATGAATTGAGATGAGGATGTAACAAATCCTGAATAGGGTTATAAGTACAAACCAACAAACAGGCTAAATGGCAAGAACTTTGAAGAATTACAAAATTTGAAACTAACAAAGTAGAAAGATGACATTTCAAATTTGAATTTTGAAGGTGGATGCTTTTTAGGTCCAATTCGAAGACAGGTTAGATACAGAAGACAAAGTTTGCAGTGCACAGAAGGAAAAACTGAAGTGGTAATGAACTGTGTGTTTGCAGGTGAAAAATTTATTAAACTATACTTTTCCTTTGTTTTGAGGGTATTTCTACAAACAATGTATCAGCCTGATTACATATTTACCATTTCTGGCAAATTTCTTCACAAGGTATCAGGACATTCAAAATCATTCTGTAGGATATGTTAACATTTTTGCAGAAGTAAATAGAAAACAAGAAAGTTGTCTTAAAACTTTTTAATATACAAGTCTGAAAAATTCACATTGGGAGTTCAAATTTGAAAAGTTCTCAGACAGTATGTCAAATAGATGGTTTGAAACAGAAAGTGTCTAAACTGAAAAAAAACACAGAAATCCCAGGATGACATTAGACAGCCTTGAAATTAATTAGTTAAAGCACTTTGCAAGTTAAGGGAATAGTAACATATTGCCTATACTAACAAGGGCTTTACAACCAAGTAGTAAAGAAAAGTGTTGAGATAGACCATCAACCTAATTCAGATTTGCTAGTACAAATTAACTTTTATTTGTATCGAAGATACAAATTCAATCTTCAACAGTATAAAATAAAATAATTAAAAAAAGTTTAAATTATCTGCAAGTTACCACTTAAATGTGAAGGGTAAATAAAATGACTCTGACTTTGGAAGAATTAATTAGATGACAAAACTTAATGCAGTAAAAGCAAGAATTTATTTAAAGTTTCAATGTTTTTTGGTTGTACATTCTCAAGTACTGTGTCCAATGTACATAAGAACATAATTCTCAAATATGCTATATATATTAGTATAACATAAAATGTAGCATTAATGCACAATTATACCAGAGAACTGAATTATTTCAAATGAGCAGGTCACTAATAACTTCAAAGCAATACAATGAAGATCAAACTTGCTGTGAGCTGTGTATTTTCTCACCATGAGGACCATTTTACAAAAGCAATTCATTTTCAAAGCATTAAATTTGCTAAAATACAGCAATGAAGGAACCAAATGCTATATATACTCCATTGAAATACATCTACCAGTTGCATAACTTACGGCTTTGAATATTAAAAAAAGCATCCTAATTTTGGAACTGTGTAAACTTTGTCAATAAAAACCCTGTTTTCTCATTCAATGTATACAGTAAATTGAGGTAAGATTGCCTTCTACGCAAGCAAAATGACTTGTTAAATGATTATCACAATTATACAGATGGAAAGGTAGATCTAATAACATTATTCAGAATATTCATGAAAGATCCCTTTCCAACATCTCATGCTAATACAATTAGCCATAGTTGTTACACATTTGTTTCTCTTAATGCATTAACTTCTTAAACATATTACATATACACTTATTTAATAGCAGCTGTCAGTATTTTAATTCAGACCTTTCTTGCTTCCTGATGAAGCAGATAAAACACATGCAAATGCTAACCAAAAAGCCTGCAATTCAAGCAGGTAATAAGTCAAAGTCATCACTCACATGCACCATGGGCACATTAAGTTCATCGATAACTGGTTTAGCTTTAAATTCACAGATGGCTAGTTCCTTCATCTTCCATTCCCAATCCATCTTTTGAACAGCATGGAGTGACTCTGCTTCATTGTGGTGTCTTAGGAGCATGGACTCCTTTATTTTCTCCCACTTGTCATCAACATCCTGAAGCCAACTAAGAAACAGTCTTCCATTATACCTTGAACGTGCATTTCTATCCTTCTCCTCTTGTTCTGGAGTAATTACGTTGTACACCTCCTCATCCTTTAAAATGGTACAAACTGAGAAAGGAAGAGATTGATTAGCTAGAGCTCTGGCTGCTCTTCCATGAACTCTAAGAATCTCTTGCTCAACTGACAACACTAGTTTTTCTTTCTCAATAACATGTTGCATCCTTAACCGATATCTTTCCTTTTCTTGCTCTTGGAATAGTTCTTTCATCGCTGGTTGCAAACTTGGAGGAGCAGACGCCATTGGAACAGATCTATGTGAAGAAGCATTCCCAGCCAAGACATAGGTACATCGATTCATAAGATAATCTTTAAATCCTTGAGGTGGTTTGGGTTGAACAGGGAATAGACTTTTCCTGCGTTTCTCAATCTGTTTCCGAATATTGAGAAACAGTTGGTAGCAGTTGGTAATGGGTTGTTCATGCGGATGCACCTCAGTAGTAGTGCTAGCAGTTTCTTGTGTTTCATTCGTCGACGAAGACATGGCACTGGACGATGAAGTGGAGGAGGCTGTGGCAGCTTGACTGTCTTTGCTTTGTTTAATCTTACGTCTCTTTGGATGCAAGTCAACTGGAGGGGGTAAAGGTAAAGATGCCGGCTGTGGAGGCTGTGGCTGACTTGGCGGTTCCGTGGGTTCGGAACTTTTCTCATCAGCGGTTGATGTTGAAGTCGTGTTGGTAGTAGAGGACTTTGATGAGCTGCTAGAATTAGTTGACTCCACAGTGGTCGAAGGAGTGGAAGTAGCGGTTGGAGAAGGAGTATGCCTTTGATTACTACTCTGTTGGGGAGAGGAGTTGTTGGACCCACGATCAGCAGCAGCATTGTTCGATGCAGGAGAAGGAGCAGATCCTGGGGCTGTAGATGAACTGCTAGAATTAGAAGTAGATCCACTTGATGAAGAGACTGGCTGTGTTCCACTGCTACTCCCACCACTTGAAGAACCACTACCACCTCCCGATCGGTGAGAACTTCTCAGCACTCTCTGATGGTGACCAGATCGTTGTTCATCTGTGGAATTATTTCCAGATCCAGGTTCTTTTTTATCATCACCTTTTCCTTGATTTGATGAGCTTCCACTCTCTGCATTTGACTGATTACTATTTTGATTGTTTTGGTTACCTCCGCTTCCATCTTTATCTGAACTACTTTCATTACTATTAGAAGATGCAACAACATATGGAAGAGCTTGGTGATGTCTCGCTGTGCCATTTTTACCATTTCGTGTACCTTGTTCTTGTTCACTGGAGGAACTTTGTTGAGGAATGACTATTTTTAATGGTGGTACTTTAGGTCCACCAGTCCAACCGCTGCCTGAACCAGATTCTGAACTACTACTACCACATTTAGATCCTCTGGTTTCTTTATCCCCATCACTTTCACTTCCTATGGTGCCAGACATTTTCCCCGATGAACCACTCGGTTTAGGACTGTTTCCAGTGGTGGCTGTATTTGGACTTTTCCTGTCGCTACTTCCAGCACCCTTGTTGCCAGCATTGCCACTATTCTTTGAATCACTCGTTGATTTGGGACACTTTCCCCCACCTGAACCTTTCCGTCCACCTGAAAACCTGCCTGAAGAACCTCCATTCCTGGGATTATCCTTGCCATCAGAATCTTTATGCTTTTTGCGCCTATTCTCCTCATCACCTTCTTCCGCTTCATTCACTTCAGAAAAATTTCTCTTTGATGATTGGTCTCCTGATCCCTCTGAACGCAAAGGACTGTTGTCTTTTCCATCTCCGGTATTACCTGCCCCTTCCCCTTGCTTTTCAACATCAGGAGATGCACTAGACCCTCTAACTGGAGTGGCTTCTTTGCTACTTTTAAACTCATAAACATCATCACTAGATTTCCCCTCCATCATAATTATCACTTCACACAATGACTAAGTTTCCTTTTCTTAACATATATCAAAACCTAAAAAAAAATGCAATCCTGACAATACTTCATTTACTATCAAAAAGTTAAATTTAATATAGAAAACAAAAAGACAACGAAATATACTTGTTACAATAATTTATTACATAAAAATCTGAATGTATGTTAATCATAAAGAGAAAATCGGTATTCGTATTACCGAACAGATTTACGAAATATTAATCAATTACAGGATATTGTGTAAAATATATCTCTGACAAATAAAGGAATGACAAAACTATGATTCTCAGACTTCAATACGCAGAAGCTGCTTGCTGAGTCGGAAGCAGGTTAAAGCGCTTCTTGATGGTAATCCTCTCGCGAGAAAACGTGTCCGCTGGCGAAAATCGGGCTGGAAAAATAAGATTGAATCAGTCACATTCATAAATACAGCAATAACACACATCTAAAAACGCTGCTTGGATTCTCACAAATGAATAATTATTATATTTTTTATGAATGAGCCAGTTACTTTTATGCGTCACTTCTAACATGGACGGCCCGGCAGAGCGTTATCAACTGAGCATCGCTTTTTTCATTGCACGGATATTTAACAATTCACAATAAATTTCAAAATGCATTATAACAACTAATTGAAAACATAAACAATCAAGGAAACGTAATTTCTTAACCTCAAACATACCTGGATGGGCAGAAATAGTAGCCTTTCCGTTTGGATCTGTAGCCTGCAAAAAATCATTTCGTCATATACTCATCGCAATCTTAATAAAATATCTTAATGAAAACTAGAAACACTTAGATGGAAATTATTAAAAAACTACATAGTCATTGAAGTCTACGTCACTTCTTCAAATAATGTTTCGATAAATCTCATTGTACGAGGAGAATATCGAAACGTGAATATTCTCACCTTCAAAGTATACACCCTCTCTCCTTTCTCATTCAAATAGTAACGCAAAAACATGGTTAATTACTGGACACCAACTGTAAATCAATAGGAGATTAAGCAATAGCACACGTGTTAAAAACACATCTACGTTTGTATTCACAACCAAATGATCCAAGACCATCCAAGACTGAGACAGGAAAACAACAAAGATATAATACTATAATCAGTATCGTAAAAGAGTATATCACAACACAACATTTAAGTGCTTTATTCTTTACTTGTTTTCTGACTGCCCAAAAATTTATATTGATTTAAAATTAAATGAATAACTATTTACTAGACTAGTAATAATTATTACTTAAATGGCAATGTTTAAACATAGCTTAATATGATGTGAGTAGTAGAAAGACAGGAGTGGAGGACAATTCATACCCCATGGCAAGGTTACATTCCAAAGATAATGAATACGGGTGAAAGACCGCTGAAGTGTTAATTACTCACTTATTTCTTACATTCATCTTTCTTTTTTGCATTCTTAATTTACCACGTGACTTCTTATTTTAAATATTTGTGGATCCAATTTTCTCTCTTTTACATTATAAACACGAAATTTATTTATCAATTTTTTTCATAAGTTACTACACATTTTAAAAGTACAGTACAAAATATGGACTAACAATGTGTATCTCTATAATTTTGTACAGTACAAAATTAAAATTTTGTTATCACATTCTTTCAATTTAACTCACTATAAAATTTATGAGCCTTGACTAAAAAACAATTTTAAATTACTTTGCCATAAGATAATTAAGTTAATCATGACAAAACAAAATGCTATTTTTTCTTCTTCTACTTCTTCCAACCTACTTAACAATCCCTCAGTCTCATCTGGAAGTGAATCTTGCAATCAATTTTCATATTGTTGACAAAACAGCAGTTAAAATTTATTACAACATGGGACCTAATAAGTAAATTACTTAATTTATTAAATAAAGGAAGCCTGACAACAGCTTAAAACGAAGTCGAAACATTGTGAGCTCTTTTCACAAGAAATATATATTATTTATCCATAAAAGGTCGTAAGTCTTAAATTATTTATTTAATTAGATTATATAATGGTCTGTTATTACATTATGTAGTTAAATTAATTGTAGTAGTACTTAATTTATTCTTTTACTGTACAGAAAATATTCATAGCATTCAGTGGTTTATTGCAAAATAAAAAAGTATCTATATACCAATCCTTCAAGTATTAAAAATTGGTATATAGGAATCATTAAATGAAAAATGGATAAATATAAACAATACTTTTTACATTTTATTATAATAAATTTTAAACAATTACATATAATTTTTCTATTTATTTATAAATATTTATATTTTATTTTTACAAAAATTCCCGTAAGGGATCATGTACATAATATTTCGTGCATGCTTTTTTCGTTTGTGGATCTACAGCAGATCTGTGACTACGTGACAAAGTTTTAACACATGAATTTGGGTTCCGTGAGTCTATGGGTGGACTATGTAATAAGTAATAAACTTGAAACATGGTCAATAAGAATACGTGACCTCTTATCAGTCAATATTAAATTCATACAACTAAAACCGTGTTCATATTCTGAAGAACTACATGCAATCATTTACACACGGGACATCCAACTCTTCCAAATCTATAGGAATTGAACGACCACCTAAATAATATCAGTACACATTTAAAGGTTTCTTTAATGGTATATCAAAGCATTTGCACAATGATTCTATTTCAACTTTTCCAAATTGCAAATCGATATCAGAAAGCCATTCGTTTGGTTGAAGAACCTTGAATTCGTAGATAATTTTTACACCTGTACCAGAATATGTGTCAGTAAGTCTATATTTGAAATTGTTTATTAAACTAGTTAAAAATTGATTTCTATTAATAATACTTACTCTTCCATTATTTGTTAAATCAATTGAGTTTAGCTTCATTTTATCAATAGCATAATTAGCTTCTACTAATTTATCTCCTTTTGAAGAGTCCTTTAAAAGTTCTAAATGCAAAATACAATGATAAATTAATTTATTCTGCATGAACTATTGTGACATTTCGATTTTGTAACGATTCACAAAGAATAGTTATTTTGGAAAATACATTATACATAAGAGCTAAATTTAAAACAAAGTGTTTTGATGAAATTTGGTTATAAAATCCAACAAACATAGCTTTACCTGTCTTGTCATGCTGTTCATCTGTAATAGCATTTTAAAAATGAAGACATAATGAGGCAAAATTTTACCTTACTGCAGATACTGACCAAAATGAACTAGCTACCCATCACTCATTAAATATTCTTCTGATTTTTTTCACTACTTCTTTAATGGCTTGACCACATGTTTCTAATTCTCTTCGATTTTTCGACTATTGACTATACAGACTATATAGCTCATCCATAACTATTTAAAAATGATTTATCCCGAGCACCTCTGATATTGTGTCTCCCACTGACAATTCCAACCAATGATTTACACAATGTCAAAGGGTTAAATTTGGAACTTTATCTAATAAGTGTTTTCTGGCCCCAGAAATTTTGTCTAACATAACATTCACACCATTGCTTATAAAAGATATTAAATGGTGTTGCAAATAATTATCATCAAATCCACATTCATTCAGACTCTTTAAAAGAGAATCTGTATCTATAAAAGGTGATGATCCCCTAATTCTTCTAAATCAAGAAACAAATAATGTGGATTTTTTGTTTTACCTATTAGACTTTTTAAATAAATAATCAGTACTGACTTTTTACTGAGAGTAGGAGCTTCATCAATCATAATCGATACATTTCCACGAACATCTAGAATTTCTTGAACCATTTCTTTTGGTCACATTTCATAAGCAATATGATTGATTACGTTAGACTATACCATGAACTCAAACCATGAGCAATATCAAAGTCAAACTATCCCTGAGCAGACCCCAAAGATGCCCAAGGGGTTCACGAAGGGTAGAGCTCCTCAATTACTTGACCTCGGCACTAGAAGGAGGAGATGTGGTCAGCATCTCGCTCCGACTGGTTTGACTTTATATAATCTTAAATTTTTTTAATTGCATAGTAGACAGTAGTTTATTAAAGCTTTTGAAACAAGTAAATTTTTTATTTAAAAAATTAACAACAATAATTTTAATATTCAAAATAAAAATAAGTTGGCAACATAGAATCATATTGCACTTAAACTCATTGAATTTCCTTTGTATAAAAACAGCATGGTAGAGGTGCTTTGGTTGAAGTTTGAGGAACTATTTTGCTTTCACTATCACATAAATTGATCTCTTAAAATCAATTTTATTAATGAAGTTGCGCTATGAAGGTTACAAAGGAAAATGTTTGTAATATGTAGAGTGCATTTTTTTCATTTCATTATTTTAATTAAGTTTTGTGATTTTTAAAACAGTAGCAAACTGTCTATGACAATGTGTGTGTGTGGTGGGGGCAATAAACTAAGTTATTCTCTGGAAACAAGCAGGGAACGATCCCATCAATTTCCATCAAAGACTCTAGGGCAGTGACAGATTTAATACTTCTAAATGAAGTCATTTCCTAACAAATACTTGGTGTATGCATTGTTATTTCCAAAATAAATTGTAGCTAAAAATGCAGTAAAAATTCCAGATTAATAACAACAAAAGTATTAATGACATTTCTGTCAATCAACAGTTTAGAATCAAAATTTAGATTACAAAATCTATTTTATTATATTGAACAAACTGTGTGTATTCTTTTATCCGTATTATATCCATTTGTGTTGATATTAATATAATAGGAATAACTATGGTGTCAAATGCTGAACTTGACTGTTGGTGCTGGAGCCTTGGGTACAGTAGTCCAGCAGTATTCATAACAAGTAGTCTTTGAGTCAATATAGTTCAAGAATATGGTAATTTAATTTAATAATGTAAGCTGTCCATAAAAATTAGCTAATCTGAAATGTGGCAATTGATTCTTCCTGCTAGGTAGATAGATTGTAAGAATTCTCTTCATTGGAATTTTCTACATTGTTCTTTAATCTCTGTACTTGAAATTATGAGTACAAACTATATTAATTTATAACCTGTTATGCATTCTGTTAATATTTTTGAATTACACAAGAGGAAAAATATAAAATGTTGGTTGTTTTCTAGTAAATGTGAAACTACTTGCAAAATCGATGACTTTCCAGCTTTCTGATGAGTCTGCTAGGGGTCTGTAGTGATGCGTGAATTGGACCGAGGTCTCTATACATTAAGAAGGTTTTCTAATTTAATAAATAATGAAAGACTTAAGACATTTTATGGACGAATATATATTTTGTGATAAAATTAGTTTAATATACTGAGGCCCCCAATGGGGACCGTATCAGATATTAAGCCGATAAGAGATTTTTTATTAACAAATAGTAATTTACATGACAAATGAATTAATTGTAAGATACAATAATTCTGTACCAAGATAAAACTTTGTTGAAAGAAAGGAGAAGAAAAAAAGAACGATACACATCTTGAAAAACTGAGGGAAATTAAAGAAAAACATCAGTCCGGGTACATATCAATCATTGTTGAGGGTTTCCTGTAATATGTTCAACATAGATCTCTCTAATGTACCTTATTACTGACACATAGTTTTTAAAATGGTTTTAGATACTTTTTGGAACACATGGACTTTAAAACCTTGTCATTAGCAGGATCCCAAGACCCAACTGATCCTACCACAATGGCATCAACAGTCACTTTAGTGTAATAGTTTTCTCTCCGTAGCACTTCACTAAGATCTTTATACTTATCAATCTTAAGCTTACTAGCTTCTTCTAGAACTTTCCGCCTGTTCTCAAATGGGACCGTCATTTCAATGATCATTGTCTGATTATGACGGACGATCACCAAATCGGGGCGCAAGTTTCCAGATAAAGAAATGTTATCAGCCAAGGTCTGAAATTTTTGCTGAGCAACCTTCTTCACCCTCGCGACGACTGCTTTATGCCGACGAGTGATGATGTCCGCATGCCGCATGCAATGATGAATCACACGCGGGAGGGTGTCATTGGGGTGGCCACATCTCCTGCAGGATTTGTCAGCAGCCTCGCCTTGACGACGGCAACCGTTAAGCGGCAGAAGTTCGAGCCGCGCCTTGTGAATGAAACGCCAATCTGCAAAGCTTGTGTATCGTCCGTCCTTAATAAAGTGGCTGCTGGCACGGTCAATAGAGCACTCCACGGTCTTACCCTGACTAGGTAATGACAGCTGGCGATCAAGGTGCTGAGCGCGTGATTGATTTTTGAGTGTGCTCAATACCTGACACCGTTGTCTCATCTTCAGGGTAACACCGCCCTCAGTCAACGTTGGACAAGAGTTAAAGAAGATCCAGCGGATGTTTTTTATAATGCAGGCTTTCCTTGTTTCAGTCCAGACGTTTCTCAAACGATTCGAGTTACACCTGAACTCACCCTCGTTCTCACCGTTCGAGAACGCAGCGACATCAGTAAGATCATCATTGCGATTTAGCCGTTCTTCGACAGTGACTTTAAGATCTCCAAGGGCAACATCTGCCAGTCGCATGCCCTTGGAGGACAGAAGCTTGAAGGCTAGGTCTACCTTGAAGTCGTCACTGTCGGACGCTGTGTGCGGCACACTTAAGCACCCACGCTTGGGTGGTCCATAGATGTAATCATTAGCCGCTTCCTGTGGGACGCTCAGAGTTTGCTTGATTCCGGGAGTCGTCCAGTCACCTTTGGAGTATTGGGTTGTCCTCATCAGGAATGAAGAAGAGGAAAGAAGAAACTTTTAAGAGCACCAAGGCGCTGCCACGGTGCCAGTGCGGACGTTAAGATAGATTCAGCCATCATGAACAGGTGCGCAAGCTGTTGCTGGTTGCTGGCTATGTGAGAACCGACAGACTTCACAAGGAACTTCCTAGGTACGCCTTCTTCCATAGTATGAATCTGTTCTATTTATATGAAATTCTGTCAATATCGTGGCGATTGGTGGACTGCCGGACACGTGCAGGGAAAAGCATTTCTGCGGCTTAAGATGGAGATTTATTTTTGCTAACGCTTGATTCACCTGATCCAAGCCCTGATCTGGTGTTTTCGATGATTCAAATAATAAATACTATTAATTGATTATATTAATAATAACTATTAATCATTCATTCGCAAGTCTTTCATTATTTATTTAATTAGATTGTATAATTGACGTTAATTGTAGTAGAACAAGGTGGTTATACAGACCGTTTTTACGTGTAATAAACCACATAAATTTAATAAAAATTAAGTCAAAAATATTGTTTTTAATATTGAACAGACCCTGTTTGTTTCCAGAGAGTAGAACTAAATTAACTTATCGTCACCAGAGTTGCATCAAGCAGTGTATGTTATGCTCAAAAGACGTATGTCATGAAGCTATTCCTCGCTTTTGTCCGGAGTAGATGACACAATAGGTCTGCTTCGACACAATTAATACTGTTACTCTTCTAAACACGTAACTGTCATGATTCTATTGAATGCTCTCAATTTACTTACTTTCCGTCGTGGAAGTGACCTTCCGTTGATTTCTATCTTGAAACCATTGACTTGCTCCAGAACTCATTTTAAATCGTAATCCTGTTTGACTTTATTTTCATATAATTTATAGAATTCTCTTCATCAGAACTTTGGATGTTCTTCAGATGTCAACTGCTGCACCTCGTAAATCATTGGTATGTAGCAGAATTTTTGGTTTTGCTTCCCAGCATTACATTGTGGCAATACTGGCGGAACGGTAGGCCTGAAAGATTCTATATATTAGCATAGAGCATAGATAATGGCATCTGAGTCAGACAATAAAAATTATTTCTTATTTTTCATCTTCTTCATTGCTTAAATATTGATCTTGTTTTAGGATAGAATTCGACACTTTGTTTTGTGGTAAGTACGTACGTATTTCTTTCCTGGAGTTTCATATTTCTCACATGAGAAGTGAAAATTCCTAAATATTTCCTTTCTTGTGGAAAAGCAACATCATTGCTTTGACATATAATCGTGAACTTTCCATTATGTATCGCCCCATCATTTTTCCAATATTTAACATTTCCTTCGACGAGAGCCTTGCATAGGTTTGGGGCTGATACAATCACCAATGAGACTTGCCTAAACGAATTTATGAAAATTACCTCCTCCATAATTCTTGAAGTCAGGATTGATGTCTCAAATTTGATAATTGGTTCCAACTGAATGGTGTCACATTTCACTTTTTTCCCTCCCTATATGCATCTTTCTCTTATACAAGGCAGTGTATGATGCGGGACCGGCAAAGGTTGAAGGACATCAAGAGTGAGTCCGATTTTGGTAGCCCTACCAAGTACACCGCTATAGATTCTTAACTTATTTGAAGTATATCCTTTGTGAGATGGCTTTGACACTCAGCAGGGCGTTTTCTTCACTTTGTTCCATGCCAATAGCGTAGAATCTCCAGATAGAGCATTCTGCTGGCCGAGCGAGCTGACGGCAACAACCAAAACCAGTGTTACAATATGCCATTCAAATTGTAGAAAACTATATCCTGTACCTCATTCTATTGAACTAGACCTACCTTTTTCAGTATTGACTCCATATAGAAAGCTTGAATTGAACCTATTAGGACATAATATGGGCGAAATTTTCACACACCCGTTTTTTCTCACGTGTTTTCTATCTTCATTGACTTGATTCAGATTCGCAACCTCATTTGGACAAAATTCAAATGTTTTGTAATTCATTTTCCCTAGTCCTCAAAGCGCGCCAAGAACATGTCCTACATGGTATATCTTCAATCTCTGTGCTGTTGGTTTAACGAGTTTCCATAATCCTCTTCATTTCTGTTTCGATATAGTCGTAAGCTGATGATGATCTCGTTTTCTTCAACGTGTAAGCGCTTACATAGTGGACTCGTCGTAAGGCACATTTTAATATGCAAGACTGTGCCGCCTCTATCACATTTCAAAGGAAAATTTAATCCAAAATTCGTTGTTCCCTTTTCCCAATTATTAAACGATCACCTGGCACAACAATGTACGGAAACTACGGACAGGGACTAGTGTATTAATCAACCAGATAAATTATAACTTAACCTATGCAGCAAGGGAAATTTTTCAATTAAAAATTAAATAATTCCTCGTACTGCTCTTTACACATGATGGGATCTTTCCACACCACAGTAGCGTAATGATACGCTGGCTGTAATCCCAATGGCGCGTTACCCCTATGTGTTTCAGGGGCGGGTTACCCTAGAGGCCTATTTCCCCGGTCAACAATCACAAGAATTTGGTTCAACTACAGGGATTTTTCACCGAGAATTTTGACACTACAGGGAAAAGGGATGTACTAGAATTTAGATTATTTTCCTGAAAAACGGACTATTGGCGGCGACGCTGTAATAAAAAAAATAGTCTAATGAGTTTAAAATAACACAATCTTATCAATTGCGCGACGAAACAGAAAATTGTTTCAATTGCTTTAAAAAACAATTTGAACAAAAAAAATACGATCGTTCATTTGAACTTAATAAAAGAAAGGGCACTGTGGTACTTCTAAATTAATAGATGCAAGACTCAGTGTTTTCAATAATACTAACCTTGGAAGAAAGGAATGGTGTTTGCGTTCCGACCTCCTGAAACAAAAGAAATACAACATATAAGTAACGTCATGATACGAAATGTAAAGGATAGGATTGTGGAAATCTTACATTTATTTATGAACGATCTTGAACTTTAGAGCAACAGTAAAATACTTTTTATTGCTATTTCGGATGGATCTTGTGTACGGATTAGTTTCGAGAATAAATTTGCTTTTGTGGTTAAGAGACCTACTTAATTTCATTGTAAATAATTTCGAGAGCATGTTATAGTTTTATGAATATCGTCTTCAAGAACGTTTAGATTTAGTTAAGAGAAAACCTAAATTAACGAAAAAATTACATACGTTTGTGGAAACGCATGGGCGTTTGCGACTGCGTCGCAGCGGCGAAGTCTATGAACAAAAAACGAAAGAAATTATATTCGTAATCGTATCATGTTTTACATTTACTTATATGAATTATTTATACTCAATGGAAACCATGTTCCCCCCCAGGGGACTTACATCTAGTAAGTAAGTGTTTGACAAGTTTTTAGGGCTCTAATGACCTCGATGTTGATATTTTAGTTTTGAGTTATAATTCAGGAGGGTTTTTAGTGGGTGTGGTTGAGTCAATCGGCGAGTCCCACATGCGGGGAGAGTCATGTTGGCTTTCCCAAGTGGGTAACTGCATTTTCCCTTCCTGTACAAGTTTTTAGGGCTCTAATGACCTCGATGTCGACAAGACGTAATGCCCCACAAAAAATGTTTCAAAATTACCTCAAAGACAGAAACATTTTTTAAACCCATTGCGCATCTTTATTAATTCTAATCAATTTTGAAATATGTTCTTTGATCTTCGCATGAAGAAGCCTTAAGAATAACTTGAGAGACGGTATTACAAGAAAAGTACACTAACTCGCAAAACGTATTTCTATCATGAAAATACGGAGACAAATTGGTCTGGCTGCAGATTACCAACAATTCTCGGAAATGAAACGGTTAATGTTAATAAACTATTGAATTTTATGAGTAGATCGGGGCTCCTCCCACAAGTTCTCGGGAGGGTTTAAATTTTTCATTCTTCTTTCCTTTTATACTTCTTTTCCGTAATTTGAAAATTATAATTTTTAGATTTTTTTCTTTTTATGATATAATGTGTTCGGCAACTGTTTCCTTTTCTCTCTCTCACCTTTGTATTTAGATATTTGTTGAATTCAGGAGGGCCTTTTTTAAATGGGTATGGTCGAGATGTTCGGCGAGTCTTAAACACGGGGAAGAGTCGTTACGGGTGCGAAACTTCATTTTCTTTTCCCCATCTGCAAAGGTTCTAATAACCTTGACGAGCCCTAAAGCCTCAAAGAAAAATACGTACTTCTATCAAAATCGTGCCGGAGGATGTTGAAATTACGAAGATCTCCCGCGAAGGTCTCTCATTATTAACGGCTGTCCTTCATGTGAAAATCAAGGGATGAAATTTATTTTTTATTTTATTGGGGTAAAATTTAAAGGATATCTGTCAAAGTCACAAGAAAGTACAAGAGTCATTTGAGAGGAAATAACGCGAAAATATTATTAATTATTTTCACAATAGATTATTTACAGTTGTATAATTATTTCGTTTTATTATCATTTATTTATCCGAATTTCAAATGATTTCGTTACTTAAAAATCGTCGGAGGTTTGTTTTCTACGAGCTTTTATTAAATTTCACTTGTTAGTTCGTATCTTGCAACTGAATTTTAAACCAGTTCCCCTCAAGTTGAACTGAAATTTGGCACACATAAAATAATAAACCATTTTGATATTTTAAACCAGTGATTTATTTTTATTTGGATCCACATGTATGGAAGTATTATCATTTGACATTGTATTACTTTAATAAAAACCTTAACTTATCTTATTCGTTTTAGTACATCACTTAAATAAAAGCTTGTTTTTAAAAAGATTTTTTATTTATTATTTTATTTATCATACATGGAGCTCGACGCAGAAAAAGTGGAATCAAATTCATATAGAGGGACTAAAAATCTTCATGCAATTGTTTCTTATGTTTTGTTTTCTGAAATTGGCGATGGGGCTATCTCAATAGGATTGATTATCTCTAGATAACTTAAAGAAAGACACTAAAATTAAGTAAAGTCTTGGTTATTGACTTCATTACTCATTATTATTTAGGAGTTATTGAGTTAAAGTCAAAGGATAGTGTAACAATATCCTTCGAGTTAACTCAATAACTCCTAAATAATAATAATACTAAAATTGTACTTCCAAGATCAGTTATGCTTACCAAAATTATTCACTATTATACTTCATGATCTCTCACATAGTTTTGGAGAGAAGAAAGTGAAATATCATAAACTAGTATTAAGTAATATAGAATGCTTTCCCATTTATTCTGACAATCTCTTTTCATTCATGCCCACGTGAAGGCTACACCATTTTTTTACATTTACAAGAGATGAATAGCATTTATAATTTAAAATAAACTTCATGATACGTAACAATAAATAAATAAATTTGTCAAAAAAGCAGTTACAAACTGAATGAAGGACAATATACTATTTATAAGTCTGTTATTTTGTCTAGTAAATGTTTTAACGTTATTTCTAGATACATATGTATCAAGGAATGAAAATTGAGTAATACAAATGAAAAATGAGAAAACTTGCTGTAACAGTTCAGGAAAGAAAAAAGAAATCGACAGTTTGATAATCGATTGCATTACATTATTTACAACTTTTTTTTCACTTCAATTAGAGTTTTGTTCTGAAATTATAAATTGAACATTGAAATGGAAATATTTGCTGTTAGGGATGACGCCACAAAATAATTTATTTTTTCAAGCAGAATTGAAATAGTGCTCACCGTTTCCGATGAGCTATCGGATGCCTCCGAGGCCGAATCCTATAAAACACAAAACACGATAAAAATTAAACTTTTTTTCTCTAAATATGCTATGACTAAAATCTTCCACATGTGGGAACACAATAATTACTAGAAAACAGGAAATCCTCACACTTGTCTGATTCGCCTGAAGAATATCTAACAATGCGAAAGTGTAATTTCAAAATATTAATTTATTTAGAATTGCAAACTCCATTTTAACTTACACAAGATGTTAAACTAATAACTACAAAGTGTACAAAGCTAATGAATCTTTCAAAGTATTTTTTTAGAGGGGGAGGCTTTAGGGCTCACCAACATGTAGATCATTAGAGCCCTGCATAAGATTGTGTTACATTCTGTGGAATTATAATCATTTTATACCATTTTTTATTCGGTTGCCATAATATATTCTAATGAAATAATGTTATAAATGATATTCCATTTTGAATTTTTTATAGAAAATATTTTTGTCACTTGATTTCACATTAGCTCATTAAGGTTCTATAAATTCAAAGCAGCACACTCCTGCTGTTGTGCACCAGAAGTACTTCGGAGAACTGAAAACCTATTTGGATCATATGTTCATAAACACTGATGGCTCATCCATGAATGATTCCGTTCTTTTCGCCTCTGTTCCTTTCGGAGCTTGTACACTGCTGAAAAATATGCAATGCTTGAAGCTGAAGTTAATTCAACTATCTTCAATACGGCCGGTGGTTTTATGCAGTGACTTGTTGCATAACTTACGCATGTTGTTTTAGTTTTTTAACTTTTTTTAGTGAACTGTTGTCCCTTTTTTCTTGTCTTTTATGTTTCGACTAGTGGTATTTCAGGAGGGTTTTCAGTGGGTATGGTCGAGTCACTCGGCGAGTCCCACACGCGGGAAGAGTCATGTTGGCTTTCCTTAGTGCGTAACAGCATTTTCCCTATCTGTAAAAAAATGTCAGGGCTCTAATGACCTCAATGTCGGCGAGCCGTGAAGCCCAATAAAAAAAATTGTAATCGAAATAAAATGTTAAAATATTTACGAGGCAAAATTATCTGAAAATATATACAATGGGAAAATACGGTGAAGTAGAATCCATGAAACCACGTAGTGGAGAGAAAGGTCGGAATAATATTCTTCCAGATGTGGATAGAAATGAGTCGAGAACTGGAAGAAATTAGCAGAAGACAGGAAGATGAGGAAGAGAGAGAGAGAGGGAGGGAAGATGCAAACAATGACTAAGGAAGAAAAATATTGAGAAGACCTGTATTATTTCATTTCTGTCTTAATAAAATCTACTCTCCTTACCTGGGCAAAAATGGATGAAGATGGTTACAAAATTTCCATGAGATCAATCAAATTTTTTCTAAAACTGATTTTATGAACTTCATATCCATGTATTATATTTTATTTTAAACTCCCCCAAATTGATTTTGGTTAGAAGAGACAAATTTTTAATTGAGTAAATTTGATAATCAAAACAACAATAACAATATTAATTTTACTCTCCTTATTACAACGAGGGTTTAGCTTGTTGGTATACACTGCTCTGAGGCAGTTAAGTTTTAGGAAATGGTATCACATTGTTCATTTAAATTAATCAGAGGTACATTTTAAACGAAGGTAGTAATGCAAAAGTTTTCTTGTACTCACCGGTACCTCGGGAGACGACTCCGGAGATGACTCGGTTGCTGAGTCCTAACAAACAGGAAATCAGAAAAAATTAATGGAAATAATTGTAACAATTTTTTATGAATTAAATTGAGTTACGACCTAAAAAGAAACCAGAAAATGGTTGAAAATTTTCAAGTGAGTAGTTTTTCTCAAGAACAACTATTAAATGAAAAAATTTAAATATGTTGCTAAATATAACAACTTCATATCGATTATTATTAGAAGTTTATTGTAGAAAACGCATGAGGACATTCGAAGCATTACAATCATCGGATACATCAAATAAATGGAATTCAACATATGTAAACAAAACATCACATACATTAGGGGTGTCATTAACATTAATCACACATATCAGATAAACAAAAATACTTAACATATACTAAAATATTAAAGATACTTAACTAAAATGAAAAAAAATACTAATCACACAGATATACTAAAAATATACTTAAAAATGCTAAACACGAACAGCTATGTACTTAACAACCATAATTTCACATAAGATTGGCAACTTAATCATAAATCTCACTTATTTTATCAAGGAGAAATTGCTTAATTTTTCTATTGGACATATTTAGTCAGTCAGCCTTCTAATTTTGATCGGTAGTGTGTTAAGAAGTTTAATGAATGTAATGATAAAGCTGCTCGAATAAAAACGTCAATATCGGATTAAATAATCATTTGGTTTCAATTTTTATTAATGTAGTTTGAATATAAGTTCATGTTATTTAATATAAAAATGGAGGATCAACATACATAAACACGAAATTTAGCGTCTAACAATCTATGACCACATATTGTCTTCGGTTGCTCATTGGGCAAAATACATTTCGTAACAATAAGCATTGACTAAATTTAATTGTTTTCGCTGATTGCCATCAGATTTTTAATAAATTTGCTGTACCCCACGTTGCCCGAGAGACAGAATTGGACGGGAAAAATTTTTTTTACACATTTGTCCTTTTTTCCCCAATGCTTGAGGACATAAGATATTTTTAGATTTCAATGTTCATGTCCAGTACAGAATCAATCGAAGAATGTGTGAGTTTCCAGGAAGCATTTCCAAGATAATATCATTAGTACGTCTAACTGTTGTTCTTGGGCGCTAAAATAACCCTTTCGCACAGCCATTGATGTGTGTCCAGTATATTCGGAAGCACTTCAGCTATTAGGTGTTTGAGATACTTCTGGTAAACAAAATAGATCGCTAGTGGGGTCGACAGGAATTTCCCCGTTGCTCTACAAACTGTTCTACACTTATTTTCCCTCACACGTGAACCGGTGGCGCAGGTTGTCGCTTCTCACCAAGTTCGATTCACGATGCGACTAGAAAATTTGTAACTCTTCACATTCATGTCCCAGTTCATATAGCTGTGACTACTGAAAAGCCAACTTTCCTTTCTCTATCCACTTACTCCTAGTATCAATAACTCTTGTACTAACCCCTTCACGTTGGTCAAGTTGTTCGTAAACCCAGCTTAGCGGTCCACCTACTAACAATGACCTACCACCCGACTCCTACCTCCTATCGCTCCATGTAGATAATCTTCAATAGCACGCTACATTTCTCATTTACAAATACTACAATGGGGAAAACATATTTGTTTCAAGGAGTATATGAAAAACAAAGATTTACAAACCGTTCGAGCTTGAAGCCTCAACGAATAAAACTCGCGAATGAGTGAAGCGCACGAACATGAAAATGTGGAAACGATGCAATCTCCAACTATAGAGTAAAATATCGAAAAATCCAAAATCCCGTTTCTAGATATTGAAATAAGCGACATTGATGAATAAAAATCAAGCTGAAATCTTCATGAATTCGTGAGGTGTATCGAAAAAACCGGAAATTAAAAAGTAATAAATATTGGAGGTGAGGAGACATTTTTGAATTCCCAAACAGACAATGCTCTTTTTAGTGTTTTGAAGGTAAGTTGTGCAAATTTTCAACATGATCGTATTAAGACCGTTAAATAATGAACTTATATTATAAGTTCTTATTGTAACTTAATGAACTTATATTATAAGTTAAATAATGAACTTATATTATATTATCAATGACTAAAATTAAAATTTAGAAATTAAATAAGCAGAAATTCGAAAAGTAATGAAAACAGGGGATAGTGTGGTTTTTAAAATGTCACGGATACTATTCCCAGAGTTTTGAAGATCAAGTATGCAAATTTTCATCATGCTCCGATAAAAACTGTTGATTTGTATGAAAGACGTACGTACACACATCGCCCAAGACACACTACTTTATATAAAGATATATCAAAGGAAAAAATCTTCGTAAAACATTCTCTTTTCATTGACGTTACTCACGATACTCTTGAATTCTGAGTTTTTTTGTTTTTCACAAAACAATTTCTTTCCATCTTTGATAATTTACTTATTTTCTAAGAGACCAATGAATTCGCAATTAAAGTTTAACTCCATTCACCGATAATCTTTTGAAACAATGTGTTCTAAAAATTATTCCGGAGGGTATATTCTATGAAGTGCTAGAAGAACATGCATTGTCAAAATATGTAATATTATTGTGGATTTTCAAAATTACTTTTAATGTAATTTCAGTAACTGTTACTTTAAAAAATAAACACTTATTCAAGTGTTGATGTTAAATTAGTTCAAGTAACTTCCTTCATGTCCTTCAATACGAATCTTTGGGTTGAAAACGGATTTGCACGAAAAAAAGAAGAAAAAAAATATATTGAAGAAGAGGAATTCGGGTGAAATATGAGGGAAAACACGCATCAAGCACGTGGCGTTTCAAGAGCCCAGAGCGGTAGTAGAAGCGTCAGAAAATCAGTTCAACCTCACAGAAGATGCTTATTATGGAGGAGTGAACTCACCGAGTCAGAAGACGAAGAATCCGGCTGCGGAGACTATAAAGGAGAACAAAAAAGCGTATCATAAAAGCATATATTTTAAATAACTTATAACAATTTCAAAAAAACTATTTTCTTGCATGACTGTGTTGTCTTATGGCTCATATTAATTTAGTTATATGTGTACTCAACTTTGGCACGGTTGTGTACATAAATTCTGTAGCCCCATCCTGGCCCGGGTTTTTCTCCG
>NNCF01129570.1:120281-188505 GCA_002313205.1 Laupala kohalensis
AAATACGACATTATACGTATTTGCTATTTGTGGTAAGGATTGTGTTGAAGCGGCTATCAGCGATAAGAGGAAAGCGATGGTAACCACGTGATGACAAAAGAGGGCGTTTATGTCAGTACCAGCGACCAACGATAAAAGCAACGGAAACTCTTTGGTTCGTTTTCTTCGCTCTTATCCAAGCTATGGTCGCCATTGTTGCTGCGGTTTCGAGAATGTTTTAATATTCTGCGATGGACTTAAAGCAATTGAAAAAAGTTGCATCCACCGAAGGGTCGCGCTGTGGGGCAAAAAGTATTAAAACCACGACAGACGATGTGGCTATGCAAATTAATACAAGTACATTTGGTGAGGTTAGGCTTTGAGCATCCGCGCATGCGCAGACGTGTCAATGACTCTTATCGTCACTCCATAAACGGAGTCGCTCTGCTCGCTTCTCTGCTTCACTCTTCTCTTTGCTCGCATCGCTCATCGTCGCTTCAACATAATCTTACTCTAAGGCGTCAACGGACGATACATTCGGCTGTAAATTTGGTTTTACATTTTGTTTCTGTTTATTTTCTTATGAGATGGTGAGAGCTTCATCAAACATAACATTTTTGGAACATGTTATATTTCAAACAAAATTGTGATCAAACACCAAAAGCCGAAACGCCCTTAAACCCAACTAACTAAATATATAGAACACCTTACCACTTTGTTTTTCTTTCCATTTGTGGCACATTCTTCAGTGACGTGTTTTAGTTCGGTTTTCTCGGATAGAAAACGAAATTCCCTAAAAGAAGATTGTTTGTGTTCGAATACAAAGTGTCTAGGTTTACCTCTGTACAATTGATCCATTTAATAAACTGTGTTTTGAAATAAAATAAGAAGTCTAAATATATTCTCACATGCTAAAATAAAAATCAATTTGCAATCCTGCTGGCAAAGTTTGCATCTGCCACGGCCACCTTACTAATAAGGCCATAGCACTGAATTAGAATTTCGTGGTGACGTCAGAGCAATGCGGCTGATAAGCATGGGGGAAAATCATCCCTGTGAATTATTTTGTGATAGGTATCGTTTAGCGTCACCTGAATCTTGTGTTAAGTGTGATTTAGTCGTATAGAAGTATTCAGTGTTTCATACTGGTGATTTCTAATGCTACGTAAGTGCTGCGTTCTTTTCTGCAAGGGAAATGATCCGAAGTTGTCCCCTAGGACGATGAACTAGGAGCGAAAACGGATTAGAGGAATTCAGCAAGATTTTATTCCAACGAGATTGTCTGGGGTAAGTATTTCAGTTTTTATGTAATAGTCTATGCTGTATTGTTATGAATCTTCTTGTAGTTATTTACATGTTAAATAAACATGACAAAAATGAATAGGACACATGACATCATTATTAGTACGCGTTTATACCAAATGTACTCGCCACTTTTTTAGGCTGAATCTCAGAATATATAACGCATTTTGGTAAAACGTAGCTTACATATTTTGAACTTTTTTTATAATTTAATATTGCTTGTTTCATAATTTCACGAGCCAAATGTTATTCCGGGTTTATTGTTATTATTTATTCGTGTATTTTGAAGGTTTGTGAAATACATTCATCAATATGATACTGCAACTATATCTGCATATTACCCTAAAAGTTGACAGCTAATAGTGGCTCTGACTGATCGACCACACTTCAAGAAATATATGTAACTTTACTAATTTGGTAATCTATATGCTCAATAATAATAATAATAATAATAATAATAATAATAATAATAATAATAATAAATAATAATATAATTTTTTTAAAGCGGTTACAAACTGCATATGACCACGTGGAGGACAATAAAGTAATTAATCCTCTGGAAGCAAGCTAGGGACCATCCCATCAATTCCGATCGAGGGCCCTGAGGCGGAGGCGGATTACAAAATAAGAATACTAAGTTAGATACGTATTATATTTTCAAAAAAGTACCAACAAGTTTGTATTTAATAAAACGAAAAAGGTAGTTATATTATCAGACTATAAATTATTCGGAATTTATAGTTTATAAAATGTAACTATTAAAATAACTCAATATTCGAGATAAATTATAACAATAGACCACCTCCCTCCACCCCCTTTGCAAGAGCCTGGAGAGCCTGAACATAAAATCTTCCTCTACCCGAAGGAAAACCGGAGAAAAACCCGGGCCAGGATGGGACTACAGAATTTATGTAAATTAGTTTATTGTCCTCCACATGGTCATAAGCAGTTTGTACCGTTTTTTTGTCAAATTTATTTATTTATATATTTGTGCAAACTTGACAAGGTTGAGTACAGATAAAACTAAACTTATATGACTAATAAGAAAACAATAGTGGCCTGAAGGAAATTTCTTTTGAAATTTAAGCATTTATTTTGAGTGCACTAGAACAGTGATGTAATTAACTACAAGAAGCAATGACCTATTTAATATTTCAAATAATAAAAAATAAACATTTAATGGTAATTTGAAACCCATTTTAACTTTTATTAATATCAATGAATTCTTTTACAATTCTATATAATTATTTTTTGTAACAATTATGTTTACTGAAATCGAAATGGCTCTAATAATCTTGGGTTCTAATGACCAAGACGTTGGCGAACCCTAAAGTCCTAACTTTAAAAAAATCGAAACGCAGTAATTGAATTCTAAGTTAATTGACCCGTGAATCTTTGTAACATATTATTTCAGAAACAGAATTAATACATTATTTCGTAATATATTATTTGGAATTCCTGATACCTGGATGCCCTTCTTATCTTTAAGCTTCAACTTCAAGAGAATGTCCAAAGCATTGAAGACAACGTGTAGAAAATTCAACGCTAGCTATTGCGTTCGCATAAATTTTTGTAAAGTAGTGGTGAATATTTAAAGAAAAAGTACACACGTTACAGGAACTATTCGCAATGGCGAAATTAAAGAGTGTGTGGGTGTTATTAAAAAATAATTCATGTATTTACTTCATGCTGATAAATTAAGTTGTTTGAGAAACAGAGGGGATATCACTACCTACTGCGAACAGAAGATTATGAACTAAATATTGTGGCATATTAACTGAAATTTTTGTCATTCTTGGTACCCTTTCTCCGTCACAAATTTCAATCCTGACATACGTCCCTCCGAGTGCAATTTCGTATTTGTTTTGCATTTTATATATTGTTATAAGTGGAAAAATCAGATTGAATTAAATGTTAAACTACAATATTAGAAGATGAAAATTATTCAAAATTGGCGAATTGAACACTCATTACTCAAAAATAGAAAAGCATTTTTTTTTTCNAACAAATCACTATGTCCAATTAAAGAAATAAAATAAAGTAATTATTAAAGTAGGGAGGACAAAATTATTTTTTACGTTGATTATTAATTATTAATATAAAAATGAAGAGAACACTATCCCGAATGAAGTTGTTTGGTCGCACAGCGTTACAACACAAACGGAATGTTATGACCTCGTAACTAAAGAGCATCTGCGCTCACGCGTATATGAATTGAATGAAACTCAAACCGCAATGAAATCAATTTATATCAAGTCCCCTATCTTAAATGCGCCTTCATTTAAAGCGATGAAACGAGATTTACAATAGAATTTAACTACAGAATGAAAGGACATTGATAGAAAGCAAAACCTCGTTATCNGTGTGGACATTGATAGAAAGCAAAACCTCGTTATCCAAAAGTTATGTAGCGAGCACGTCAAAAGTAGCGTGGCTTTTCAAGTCTGGATTTATTATTAATGGAATAATACGCTCCCTTTCATTACCAAACGTTTTCATGAACATCTTTGAAGTGTTTTTTCCGAACAGATTCTGTATTACAGATGTGCATCAACATGCTTTTTTTTCTTCCAATTCAAAGTGAATACAATAATTGCTTTTCACAGCAACTTACCTCACTGTCCTCCCCAGTCTGGGTAGACTTCGTCTGCAAACAAGAAGTAAGAATAAATTAAAATCACACNCTCCCCAGTCTGGGTACACTTCGTCTGCAAACAAGAAGAATAAATTAAAATCACACCTTTCTAATCGTATTGCAATCTGTGTGACTATCTGTCACCACAAAAGAGCCAGATACATTCTTAGCTAGTGGTGCGAAACCATTGTACACACTTTCTCAAATGAGTTTCTCCGTCTGCAGCATTGAGTCACAGAAATTCTTGAACGAAAGTGGTGCGAAAAATCCACACACGGCATGTAGTATGATTATACTGCATGTAAAAGATCCCTTAAGCATCATTTGGTGCTCTCGGTGAAAATTGCACCCACGCAGTTCCGGCTTCCGTTGCCATCTAGTAGCGGAAAATGGAACGTCTAAATTGCGAATGACTCAGCCCAAAGGGACGCAACCAAAGAAAAATGGGCCACAATTACGGGAACCGAGACCCATACGCTTATTATTATTATTATTATTTAACGAAAGTGTTATTTTTGGCCCTTATATTTTGTACGTTCTTCTTGTACCCTATTCGAATTGTTTATTATAGAAATATGTTAACTACCATTGCTATATAAACCGTCTCCAATTTGTAAATTCAGTCGTCTGCTTTTTGGAGTATAGCTAGGAAGGATTCATAATGTATTTCAAATGATCAACAAATTATTAAGATATCAATGCAAGTTCAAATACGACACATTCTATATTATTGAATAATCTTTGACAATAGTAAAAAGAAAATTCTTTGCAATTTAAGACAGTAAATTTTTGTCGAGTAAAAATAAATTTGATACACGGTCATCTATGTTCAGGAGATGACACTGTTTCATTTCCACTATTTACTCTGCATTTCGCACCGCTTTATATTCCGCTGGTTTCAATTCGTTCTTTGAGTTAAAATACTTTATTTAATTAAAGTTTGATTAAAACATAGGAATCGACAACATTTAACTATACAAAGTATGCTACATTAGGCATGCAGGAATCCTTTTCATTAAACGTATAATTTTACCCTTAAAAACTGCCTTCCAAGATATTAAACACCATTTTTCGTATATACGTAAAATCATCATAATACGAGCATCAAATAATACAGACCACAAAAGAAATATTACGCACAACCTTTCCGGCAATAGTTACCTAAACCATTAGCAAATAAGCAGTTAAGACGTCTGATACGTAACATTCGACACAAAAAAAGAACGCTTGTTATCAGAAATAGAAAGTTATCAAAACATAATGATAGTATCAAAAAAATCGAAAGGGGAAAAGTACATTTACGTACTCAATCTAACTTAAGCATGAGAACACATGAGAACCCCTACTAAAACCAAAAAAGGAGAAAATGGCTATCATTAGTTATCGAAGCATTGCCTTCTGTTGCGTTGGTACAACTCTGGAGAGAATTATCAATCGTCGTCTCGTCTGATATTTAGACAGGCATAACTTGTTGAGTAGATCTCGGTGTGCTTTCAGGAAATTCCATTCCACCCTGGACAATTTACTTCTCCTGAAAACAGCAATTCAAGGTGCTTTCGTCAAAAAACTACATGTCGTCGGAATATTCTTTGACATCGAGAAGTCTTATGATACTACTTGGCGTCATGGCATTTTAAAACAATTCTATGCCTGGGGATTTATAGGACATCCTCCTCTGATGTTATAGTCCTTTTTGGATCAGCGTACCTTCCGCTACAGAATTGGAAGATACCTTTGTTCTGCTTTAAGAGAACGGTGTTCCTCAGACGTCAGTTCTATGTGTGACTTTATTTGCAGTGGTCACAAACAGCATAAAATCCGTTGTAAAGAACCCTGTCCTAAACTCTTTTTTTGTCGACGACATTGCTGTCTTTTGTTCATCACAAAGTGTTGCAGGTGCGGAGCAACAAATCCAACTCATCCTCAATAGATTATACCACTGGTCGAAGACGACTGGCTATCGATTCTCTTCTGAAAAAAACATCTGGCTATCTGATTCCCTTCTGTGTTCTTTTTAGTAGGAGACCAAGCCTTCTGGCAGAATCTCACCTCGCCCCGAGGAACGACGTTCTAAAATTGTATCCTTCTGTAAAATTCTTGGGCCTAATCTTTGATCAGAGACTAAATTGGATTGAAAATTTGACAGACCTAAGAGCGAGAACATTAAAGTCTCTGAATCTATTGAAATGCCTGAGAAGTAGGGAAAGGGGCCGTGAACGCTCCTTCTTGATCCAATTTCATCGGACATTTGTAAGATCTTGGCTCGATTATGGCTCCGTTGTAGATAGCTCTGCTCGTGCAAGCTATTTAAGGAAGTTGGATAGTGTCCACCATACAGGAATCCGACTACTTACGGGAGCCTACCGCACTAGTCCCATTCCGAGTTTGTATGCCGAGAGTGGCAAACCATCTCTTTACCTCTGGCAGCAACTCCTCTGGCTGCTCCGTGGTTTTTCCCCGTGAGACCTGTGGCTAGGCGACCTAGGCAGCGTTTACACCGCTGAATGCTACGCCATATTGAGAGCAATGCGATCAACGAAGTGCTCCCGTTGATCACATTTCCTGATTTGTTCTGATTCTCTAAGTGCCCTTCAAGCAATCCAGACTATGTATCCAGCTGATAAGCTGATTCAGAACATCCAGGATGTGGTTTTCTCGTTCTGAAGTGATGGAAAGAACATAATGTTTCACTGGATTTCCGGACACGTGGGAATCAAAGGAAATGAGGAAGCAGACGTTTCCGCAAATACGGCATTCCTCAAAAATCGCGTGGATTTTCTTTCGATTCCAAAAAGGAATCTCCTAAATTCCATCAAGACAAGGATTCTGAGTCAATGGAACAATGAGTGGTTATCTGTTGAAGGGAATAAGCTCCGACTTATCAAAACCTCTGTTACGTAATGGATTTTTCCCGACCTGCAAGGGCAGTTCCTGTAGGTCAGCCAGGCGCGACGAGGTCTTGCTAACCCGCCTGAGCATAGGACATTGTCCTCTGACTCGTCGGTATTTCTTACTACTTGATGAACCTGTTTGTGATGAGTGTAGCTCTTCTGACAGTGGGCCACTTACTAACTGATTGCAGAAAGTACACTAGGATGCAGAGAGTAATTGGTTTGACTGCAGATTTACCAACAATTCTCGTAATTGTAATAATGATGTTAATAAACTATCGAATTTTATGAGTAGATCGGGACTTCTTCCACAAATTTTCGGGCGGGTTTGAATATGCATTCTTTATTTCGTTTTCCCTGCCTTGCTTCCTTTCATCCTACGTTTTCTTAACTTGAAAATTAAAATTAAAATTTTAAATTTTTTTCCTGTTTTGTGATATGTGTTCGGCAACGTGTTCCTTTTTTCTCTCATCTTTGTATTTATATATTTGCTGAATTTAGTTTTTTTTAGTGTGTATGGTCGAGATATTGAGCGAGTCCCACACACAGGGAAGAGTCGTTACAGTACTTCTTTATGGTGCGAAACTGCTTTTTTTCCCACCTTCAAGGGCTTTAATGACCTTGCTGTTGACGAGCTCTAAAGCCCCACAAAAAAAAGTACCTTGATCTCCTTGTGACATAATTTTTGTATAAAAGTAGAAAGGGATTTAGAGCACCTACATCAACAACGAATAAATGTTCACGTAAATATTCTCGTAAATACCAAATGTGAATTAAATATATTCGTCCATTTTCTCAGAATTGTTGTGTAGAGATGTATTGACGAACGGACGTTTTGCGAAAAATGGCTTTTTTAGAATCAGGAATCACCAAAATGGATAATTCCGATGATATCTTGCTTTCGAATTTTTTCACGATTACAATACTTTCTATATACTACGTATGTGAGAAAATAAAAGTTTTAAATGTTCTCAGAGACGTTTCAGGAATAGAAGAGTTTAGATACCCTTTAATTACGTATCTTCGTAGATTTTTTTTACGAATTTTGGTATATTTTTCGCGTGAATACGTAAAATAATTTTTCATTCTAAAGTCAGAAGGAATACTCATTAATGAATATTATTCCTGAATAGATAATAAAGTGTCCAGCAGTAGCACAGCATGGAAGCAAACATTTTATGAAAAACCTCTTCTAATAGGAAATCGGCTTTTTGAATTATATATGAGAGTACTACCCGAGGGGAACCCCGACCGAGGGTATTTAAATGTTTTAATTTATTAGGGTGAACGAGAAATATTCTTGATGTCTTCTCTTCCTGACTCAATCTTTCAGTTTACGTTGTGAAATTTACAGTGACCGTGGTAGAGTGGAGTATTCGTGACTTGAACCTGGACTTATCACTATTTCAGACAGTCTTTATCAGAGGAAAGTAGTTTATTCGAAGAGTTATTTCCTTTGTATAAGTCTATAAATCAATTTTGATCATAAAATTATTGCACTACGTAGTTTTGAATTGGTAGTTAATTTTTTTTTCGTATAACAGAAAAGTTCTTAAATTGATACTTAAAGGGTGCCTCAGCCCCTCTAGCTCCCTTCCCCGTGGATGCGCCCCTGATACCGTTATTGTACAGGTGGCAGTTCAATAAAATGTGATTTCTGTCTTGTCCTTGCCCGCTGATGCAATTTTATATTTTCTTCGTATCACATAAGTCCCAAAATATCCGTGCCCTCTCTGCATCTCCATCATTTCGTGTATCTTTTCCTTTTTTCCTCAGCCAATAACGTGACATAATTATGTGTAAATGAATGTCCAAAGACATCACTCCTAACTCTACGCTGGCTATTGCGACTGTATACTAACCCTTCTCGAGGAAAATTTTTATTACCGTATCCCAAATTTATAAAATTTGTTCAGTCAAGATTCAAAGGATAAACAGAGCACGTACCTTCTTCCTTACTGGCCGCCGCCCCGAATGCAGCCTCTTAAGTGGTTTATTGCGCTGGAAATATTACGAAAAAATAAAATAAATTTCATCAATGGCTAACTTCTTATTTAAAAGATAGATATCAACAGGTAGAAATATCCTATACTAAAAATAAAATACTTGAGCGTTGTCTTTCAGAAACAGAACTTGCGGACTACTCCAAGGTTCAATTCTCGGCCATATACTCTTTTTATTGTATGTGAACGACATGTAATCATCCACATCAGGTTGCAAAATGATTCTTTTTGCTGATGACACTAATTTATTGTGTAAGCACGCCAATGCTCAAAAAGTTTTGTCTAACCTTTCGACTTGGTTCCATGCAAATCGTCTCATTGTAAACACTGACAAAACAGTGTCTATGTCATTTCACAATAGTATCACAAAATCTTTACCCCAGGTTTCTCTTTCTTTAAACGGAACACAATTAAAAACTGTTACAAATACAAAATTCTTAGGTCTCCATATTCAAGACAACCTCAAATGGAATTGTCACATTGACAATCTTAATTCCCAATTAAGCAAATTGTGTTACGCATTCCGAATCTTAGTTAACGCAGTTAGTCCACGTATTTCCCGTTGCGTATATTTTGCAAACGTTTACTCCCATTTACGTTACGGCATTACCTTCTGGGGTAATTCCGGTCAGAGTATTCAAACTTTCAGAATTCAGAAGAGGATAGTTCGGATAATTTGTAAATCTCACCCCCGAAACTCTTGTAAACCTTTATTCAAGGAATTAAATATCTTAACACTTCCCTGCATTTATATTTATGAAACGGTCGTGTTTGTTAATACCGAATTACTGAAGTGCCACCCTTTCTTTATCCGAAACAGTCTCGTTCACGAACACAATACTCGCAATAGTAGTAATATTCACCGCCCTAGAGTGTCAACCACTCTTTGCCAAAAAGAACCGCATCATTCGGGAATCGTTCTATACAATTCCCTGACCAAGAATATAAAGGATATTATGAAATTGAATATCTTCAAATCCGCGGTTAAAAACTACCTCCTGTACCTGCACTGTGAAATAATTTATTGATTTTAATAAAAGTTAAATTCGTCTTGTACTTTATCATGCCATTGCTGTAGTACTTCTTAAATAACTTATATCAATTTAAAAAAAACTATTTTCTTGCATGATTGTGTTGTGTGTTATATTAATTTAGTTGTATGTGCACTCAACTTTGGCACGGTTGTGCATATTAATTCTGTAGCCCCATCCTGGCCCGGGGTTTTCTCCGATTTTCCTTCTGGTAGAGGCGGATTTCTTATACAGGTTCTCTAGGATTTGTCTAGGGGCGTGTTTATTGTAACAATATATCGTGAATTTAGTGTTATTTCAATTCTTATGATTTTTAAACACTATACTCAGAATAATCAATAGTTTGATAATAATTTGTGCATGCAAATTTATTGCGTTAAATTAAAAACATATTGACATTCTATTAGTATTATAACTCGTAGTTAATTTTTCATCTTATCTAGGACTTTTTGCTGATATTATTGAACAATTGCCTTAGGGTCCTTGATTGGAATTGATGGGATGGTCCCTTGCTTGCTTCCGGAGAGTAAATTAGTTTATTGTCCTCCACGTGGTCAAACGCAGTTTGTACTGTTTTTGACAATAAATTTATTATTATTATTACTTTTGAATGATATTGCGAACTTTTATTTCATAGAATAGTCATGTGTTTAATCATGATTATTACTTGAAATTGTTAAATTTATTATTTGCATTTTTCAGATGAACGTTTCTAATATGAGTGAAGCAAATGGTCAATGTTTTGCTCTCATTTGCTTTTTTATTGTAGATTTAGTGAGAATAAAGCATGATTATACGTTGCCCCAGGTGCTAATTTGTCCCACGAAGATATAATGGCAACCATATGGTTTCCCGCCGAAACCAATATAACCTGTTTGTTTCCTTAATAACCTCAGTGTTTTTGGGTACACCAGTTGGATCTGATGAAAACGTATGATGAAGTCCATGAACAAAAACTAGCAATGGAGCAAGTTACATTGGTTTCGGAGGAAACCACAGGGTTTCCACCTTATCAACCACTCTTGTAATACCATCTTTACCTTTACAGGTGTGAATTTAAAAAATGGTACAAAAGAGTGAGACATGAAATGACAAAGGAGTGAGGAAACAGTCGGAAATGAAGTATTATTGGTGGCGTGCACATCGTATCTAATAATGTTTAGTGACCTAATTAAATTGTAACAATATACTTGGTAATTGTGTATCATTCCTTGTAACAATATGCTGTGCAAGCAAAAAATATTATCAATTTCTGTATAATAACGCACTTCTAAGTATGGTTATAGTAAATTAAGGAGTAGAGCATTTCCTTATGTTTGATATCTCATTCCATATTAACAAAACAATAGTTTTACGTACTCGCACTGGTGTACTCGCACCGCATGAAGAATCCTCATTCGGCTGCAACAGAAGAAACACCTCATTAATTTACATTCTTTTAATGTCTTAAAAGTAAAGACTAAAAAACTAAAGGTGTTCGAATAGAGTTCACAAAGAAAGGGACTATCTTGAACTCACGTCCTCTCGGATGGGAGGGAGGCGCGGGAAGAATCCCCCACCAGGAGGGTTTGTCACGCGCACTTCCCTCTCCACCCTCTCCACCCTCTCCACCGATCGGGGAGGGGTTGGACGTGGCTGCGGGGGAGGCGACGCGGGATGGGGGCGGCGACGGAAGATGTTTGCGATGAACGCAAACACGCGGCGCCAAAAACGCACAACCATCTGCCACACGTTCACTAAAACACGTCCAAGCAGAAGATTTGCTTTCCCCTGCCACCTCCTCTCACCTCTAATTCTAAAATAATTTAAACTTAAACATTCAATAAATCCACCGATAATTTATAACTTCAATCACTTAAATCACGGAATATTAACTACTCAAGAACCAGTCAATCATGGGATGAAATTTCTGTTACCCATAGCTTTCACGTTGCTGTGAATGAGTGGGACGACGTTTCCATGCATTTGGGGCTCGAGTGTTGCCCATTGTTGTCATTGTTGTCATTGTTGTTCAGTATGGAGTTATGTTGTTGTTACAAGCAGCTGTCCACGCCTGCACCAGGATGGTGTTCATCGTGGATGGTCGCATGCTGAAATTGTTGTCCAATGCTTCCTGCAACAGAAAATTTAGAGAACCATGTCCACCGGGAATCGGCGACTTAGGCACTATTTTGTTTAAACAGAGTAATTTGAATTAAAATGAAGTTATGAAGAAAAATAGGACTAAAAAGAAGTGGAAGTATTAAGGTTAATAAATTTGTGTGAAGAGTGTTATGGATGTAGGAGTGTCGTGAAGTAGGAATGGGGAGTTTAAGAATATCTGAAGAATATTTTCTTACTGCAGCAGGATTGACTCTGCCTGCGAGGTGGTGGGAGTATTTTTTAAAGGAGTTGTCAGGGGAGGGGTCGTGAAATGCCTTCCGGATGTGTTTCCGGGCTTAAAGAAATATAATTTTTGAAGTTTCGAAATAGATCTAAGATGGTAGTTGCGAGTGCGCCGCGGCGGTCGTACAGCCATCCGCAGGAGCCGGTTCTCGCTGACGCGAAGGCGTTGATGGTTTGGTCTAGAAGTAGTGGCCCAGGTTTCGCAGGTGTATAGCACAAGACTGCGAATGCACGCTTTATAGATATCTAGTTTCACTTAGAGCCGGATCCTGCGATTTCTGAGGTGTGTAGAAAGGCGTGTAAGCGCGCTTTTAATTTTGGAAGAAATAAATTTTTCATGGTCTTGCCAGCAAAGTTTCCTGCCCATCGTGATCCCAAGGTGCTTGACACTTGTGGACCAGGCCACAGTGGTGTCCTTGACCTTTTGCGACGGCAGGTTTTGAAAGGGTTTGCTAGAAAGGTGGCGGAAAGTGAAGATGATTGCGTGGCACTTGGAGGGGTGCAAGGTGAGCCCATTAGAAGAACTCCAAGTATTTAGGCAAGAAGTAGCAGATTGAAGATTAGAGATAGCCATAACGTTTTTCTTTTGTAACTCAATCAGGTGGAACACTTTTTTCCCCTGACTTTCAATATCATTGCGAAGTGATTTGAGGTCTTTATATGCTTGAAGGCCTCGAATCATTAGGCGGTGGCGACGTACCTTCGTTACCCGGTGGAAGAAAAATGATGTGTTCGGGTCCTCGTTCTGGAGGACCCGCAACTTGCTGAGGTTAGCTTGGTGGTCAGAGACGTCCTGAAAATGGACTATAAAATGCTGACGGGTGATTCTTCCCTCAGCCGAGATTTGGAGGAGGCCTGCAATACAAGCAGGAGCTCCCGCGATTCGAGAACATTCTTGACATAAATGTCGCCACCACGGCGACCATTGCCTGATATGGCTCGACCTAATGAGGTGATGGTTGGATGGGGGTGTGTGGGGAAGGAGGAAGGATTGGGGAGGGATGCAGCGCTCCCTACTGAGTGTGCCGGACATAATCTATCCCAATCTACTGAACCCGATGTGGTTGTAGAATCGACCGTAGTAGAAGTTGGCGAGATAACCTTTGCATTTGACCCTAATGTAGGAGCCGTTTGCTCTTCCCTAATATCCTCGGACGCCGTCAGAGCACTTAGTGGTGCAAACCTATTAGGCAACGCCATAAGACGCTGCTCCTTGGATTGCTTTTGTCGAAAGATTTTGGTGGCCGGAATATACCCTTCCTCGATCTCCATGGAAGGGTTGTCTTGCGGCCTGGGTGCCGGAACAACACGCGTAGAACAAGATGGTATAACAATTTTTGTTGACGCATCACTTGACTTACCTGGTAAATCCAGGAAGCTGGGTCGCGCAGCACCAGAGGGTGGGGCTACATTTAGAAGAACATCAAAACCTTTCATACCAGCTGAGATGGCAGGCAGCACACCAGGAGTCGTCACAGGAACAGCAGTCGATTGCAGAGCAGCCTTAGTAAGCGAAGACACCGGAAGTTCAGGTCGCTTCCGCTTAGTAGAACCACGCTGCTTCATCCGCTTCCGGAGATTGGATGACGGCCACTGTGCTGAGACGAAATCAGCCGGCGAGGTATCACGATCAGCCACTTTCACTGGGACTGCAGCGGCCGCAGGCAGAACCCGGAGGAATCCTTCCAAGGTGAAAGGATCTAATGCTTTTCTGCCCAAAATTTTAGTTCCAATTGTCGAAAGAACCGAGACGATGAAAAAGAAAATTTAAACACTACCCGCAATAAAAATTACTGCATCCTAAGACGCAGCAACAATCAAGTCTAAATATAAAAAGAAAACACGAACAAACCCAACCCGCACGACACGGGTTGCCTGGGTCACAGGTTGCAGTCAGAACTGCAACAACGCGCAAGTCCTCTTTTGGAGGTTCAAACCGCGCGCTGCGGGACCACGTGGTCCGTGAGCGACGAAGCAGAGCGTACGCGAAAGACACGACGTCAGTGAGGAACGCACGGAGCGAAGCGGCGATCCGTCCTCCACGACGGTCTGACTGAATGAGTATGGAGTGCGTGTAGAGAGTGTGGCCGATACACGTTAAATTTTTGATTGGCTGCATAATTTTTTCATCATTGGGGAACGATTTTAAAAATCCAATATACATTGCTATTGAATTCACTCCACTCCAGAACCACTGATCCGCTTTTCGTGATTCTTTTTTTAATTCATAGAAATGTTCTCTGGCAAAGTTTGCGTATATATTTTATCGTAGATATCACAAGTAATATGCAATAACGATAATAAACAATAAACATACAAAAGAGAGACAAAAGATTACTAAAACATTATAAAAACCGAAAACAAAGAAAAAAAGTAAATTTAGAGAGAGAAAATGAAAATTCAAGGAAGGGGGGGGGGAAGGGATTTAAATCCAAATTCTCCCGAGAACGTTTAGAAGGAGCCCCGTTTCGTGTATCCATTTAAGTACTAACATACGAAGAAAGATCAGATACTGTTCCAGAGACCACATTCCTGAAGGAATCTAAAAAAGACGTATCAAAATCGGTTCGTTTTGCCCCAACATAACGTTCAAATTGTTCGGTAGATTGTGGCGCCGTGGACTGGTACTATAGTGTCTCAACTTATTCGTATATCATTACTCAAATCTATACACGAAACGGGACTCCTCCCACAAGTTCTTGGGACAGTTTGGATTTAAATCCCTTTCCTTTGAATTTTCATTTTCCCTCTCTGTAAATTTACCTTTTTTTGTTTTCGGTTTNGAATTTTCATTTTCCCTGTCTGTAAATTTACCTTTCTTTCTTTGTTTTCGGTTTTTATGTTTTAGAAATCTTTTGTCTCTTTCTTTTCTGTTTTGATATGTTGTAATTCAGGAGGGTTTTTAGTGAGTGTGGTCGAGTCTTTAGGCGAGTCCCACACGCGGGGAGTGACATTTTGGCTCTCCTTATTGCGTAACTGCATTTTCCCCTACCTTTACAAAATTTTAGAGCTCTAATGACCTCGACGTCGGCGAGCCGTAAAGCCCCACAAAAATAGACAATAAAATCAGAGAGTAAATAGAACTTTGGAGAGAAATTATTTCATACGCTTCCTAAAGTGTTAGAGATAGAATACAACAATGAATGGTGATATTGTTCACCTGAAAGAGTTCTGCAAAAAAGTCCGTGACAGCTTATGTCTATTTACAAGCGTTAACCAAAATCATTGAATAGGTGTTTTAAAAATAGACGTGTTAAAATACTTTAACAAGAGAGTAATTCAAGCAGATAAAAATTAATACTAATCTAACTAAAGGCATTCTGTGATTTGTGAATTTAAGAAAGTTGAAAACTATCTTCAAATCGTACAATTTGCAGAAATAGTTCAGATTTTACAAGCGTTTTAGTTTTACAAGCAGTCGCGGTCGCCGTCGCTATTTGCGTGTGTTATCCATAGAAATATACTAACTACTGGAACGCTGACTCGGTGTTGGGTCTGCGAGCTGGCTTTCTGGCACAGCCCCCCACCACAGTCGGGGGTTCGACCGTCTGAACCTCCACAAAACTCAATGCAGGTGGCGCCGTTTTAATTGAAGTTCTTTCACTTATACATAATAGTTTTATGTTTTACTACAGTGAAGTTCTTTTAGTTGGACAAGAGACCATTAAAGTTACAACAATTTATCAATATCGATGTATTTGAGTGTTAAAACCATGTGCATAATATTATAAAAGATGTTCATCTTTTAAGAATACGTGGTTTTTATTTAGATTAATTCCTTAATTTCCCTAAAAAGTAATATAAATAGAATTAATTAATATATTTACAATAAGTATTTGATAATGGAACTGATAAAAACTATAATAAAAACAATCCTGAGTACAGGAATCTTAACCTACAAATTTTGAAATAAAACAAGCTTGTTAAGCTTCTGGCGCATACCAAGTTTAGATTTATTTAACTGAACGGTAATTTTTTTAAATGAAGGACGAAAATAATTTAAGAAAATAAAATTAAAAATATAATTTATTGCTCCTTACTATCTGACATTAGCCAAATTTTAAAACAGTTCATATTAAACACGCAAGATGTTCATTAATTGTAATATGTTATGTTAAATATAATAAATCCATAGTTAATGATAAATCTATTGGACTGTTTACAAGATTTATTGCGCTAGTTTTTCAGTTCACAATGTAATAAGAGAAGATTTAGAAATAAACGTAAATAGTAGGTTACAATTATCAATTTGATGTGTCACTTTTACTGTACGAAATGTATTTCTAGGGAGAATATTTTTATGGATTTGCTCTAAGTAATCTTATCGGAAATCTTGCAATTTTAGGTTGTAATGTCTGAAGATGATGTGAAAAGTCGAATATTGAACGACTTATTAAAAAAATCCGTTTTAATGATTCCTCCTTCCTCAAAAGTGCTTTTTCAAAAATGAGAACTGCAGATAGTTGAATAGGGTATGGAAGGTGTGAAACCTTTCCTTTTCGTAGATATTATATATTTCTTTTGAAGGTCAGGATCTCGAGGAAACCCTAAAATAAACCTGAATATTTATGACTATGTTTACTGCTTTGAGAATAAAGAAACCTATTTTTATGTAAAGGACAAGCTTATCGAATAAATCGCTGTGCCGTTACATTTGTTTAGTTAAACACCAACATTCTGCTCACTACAACCGTGAAATCATGGTTTAGTAACTTAAATAGTTACTGAACATATACTAAAATTTGTATTAGTTTAAAAATATGTATAATTTTAAAAGATGGTGAAGGTTCAACAGTGAAGACCAATTCTTTTGCATACTGCTTACTTATGAAATGATAATCTTCTTCGCAAAAGAGTTATTGCATTTGTAGACTACGCACGTGTTGACCATATTAATTGATGATGATTGCTGTCTTGATCAAGTGAAAGAAAGGAGATAACATCACTGTGCACAATATTAATTTCTGTGACTGACACACGTATCTGTTGGTGCGGCGAGCGACGCAATGTGTTGGCAATTTCATGCAATACCCCCGACTAGAGGGGGGGGTTAGCTTCGTAGCCGGTTCGAGTTCGCCCGCTGATCCCCGCATTACTCAACGTTCCAGTAGGTAGTATATTTCTATGGTGTTACCACGACAGGGCCAGACAAGCATTTAACTCGCACGCTACCTTGTGGTGCATCACGCGTCACAAACATTTTATACTTACATTAGAGTATTTGAATCACACATTGACGGAAACATGGCGGATCTCGGTTGTGGGGGTAGATCGGCCACACTCTCTCTAGACGCACCGTAGTGTCTGTTTAACTGGAATTTGCAACACCGTAGTGTCTGTTTAATTAATACAGCTTTTCTCTTCTGGTGGGAGGAACCTCAACATACCCTCTCATTATGGACGTTATCACGAAAAGCCTTACGACAGTAGTTCTATATACACCGAACTCCGATATTTCATAATGCAACAAATAAAACGCGACAAGTTTATTTACTGGGTACTTGTAAATAAGGTATTGCATGTCTGCTCCGGTCGCCCCTTTCTCGTGACGGTTTTAGCTACAGTTCCTTTGACTCTGTAATTCATTATAAGACGGTGTTCTTTCAATACTCGCCATAATACCTTGTCTCCATCGTGAATCTGCGTTTGTGGGTTCATCAAAGTAATACGATAATCATTATATTTTGTAGGCGTTCATATTCCTATGTTGCCTCCTCAAAATCACTATAATGCACACCCACTCCCTTTTCCCCAGATTGATGCTCTCGCTATTCTGCAATATTCGTGACATTACAACGTCACCTCTTCAGAACGTACCTCTTTTGAACGCTGACAACGTAGCGAATCTTCTCCTCTCCACTGACTTCCACGTTCTCCTTTTCAGCGACAGGTAACAGATTAATCATGTAGCGTAGAGCGCGCGCTCATGCTACGCGCTCATGCGCGCATGAGCGCGTAGAGCTCAAGGTCCCGGGTTCGAATCCCGGTCCCGTCTACCATTTTCATTCGACGTAACATGATTAATCTTTTACCTGGCGGTGAGGTTCACCGCAATCTAAGAGATTTCTAAGACGGCATTTTTTAAAGAAAACTAGTGGTGCAAAACCATTGCACATGATTTTTCTAATACGTTTCTCCGTCTGGAGCATAGAGAGAGAAAAAAATTATTTTGTGAAAGGGTTATTTCTGGCATGGTCCTCTGTATTTTTGTGGTCTTCCAGTGCTCTATTCGTGCTCAAATTCGCTGTATTTTATTTGAAATTTGAAAGTAAAATAAATATTCTGAATGTAATTTCAAAACATATAGCAACACATCAGTCATACAAATTTCGTAAAAGTTATTTAAATGTAATTCCGTTGTAGGCAGAAATTGCTGTATTTTCGAATCTGCAGTGCGTTTGTTGTCCTATTTATTTTATCATTATCATATCTTCCATTTCAGTTAACAAAAAGTGTATTCTACGTGTCCTTGGTCCGTTTTTACTGCTAAATATTATTCAAGCTTCTTGAAGCTAAACTAATGTGTAAGTGTAGGAGACAAAAATTATTTTACTGTGTCTATATCACACTTTCAAGTGAAATACCGCGGATATAATGCATACTAATTGTACTTTGCGTACATAAAATTTAAGCAAAATCGTTGAAGCCGCTTTTGAGAAACATTCGAAAGAGTACTTTGACCTTCGCGTGAGGTACCCTTTGTTTTAAAGTAAAAAAAGATTAGAGCACGTGCATCGACATCGAATAAATTCTACTGTAAATTCGAAATGTAAATTAAAATTATTGATACATTTACTCCGAATCTCTGCGCACGGACTGAAGTTACGTCAGAAACAACGTTTTTAGAATCAGGAATCACCAAAACGGATATTTCCGACGAAATCTCGTTTTCAAATTGTTTACGATTACATTACTCTCTATATACTATGTATATGAGAGAGAAAAATCATTTAAAAAGTTTTTGTCCCCTGATCCTATCTTTTACTGTTTACAAGTTATTCGTCCTAAATAATCTAATTTCTATAAAAATTACGCACTGTATGCGTATGTTTCATTCATATTACCGTAACTCTCAATACAGTATATGCTTGGATTTAGTCCGCAAGGAGCAAAATAGGCAGGTGTACTACTTATAAATTCTTTTGTCGCCAATAGATATCGCTAACATATGTATCTGCTACTGTAGGCTTCACATTCCAATTCCCCTCCAGATGATATTTCATTCTCAAATGAGAGATCCCACTTACAGGGCAAAGTTTCATGCCCATCGTTCCCTGCATATCTTACAATTCCTCCCCAAAAGACACCCCCATTCATCAACATTGGGCTTTCACATTTGAAAAACTCACTCACTTCCGATAACTGTTGTTTGATCTTTCTACTTTTTCGCTCACTTGTCCAACGAAATGACTTTTCACCTGCGACACAAATAAGATAACGCAACTCTACATAAAAAGCCTTTTACAGGTCAAATACATGAAGCTCGTAATGAGCACGTGCGTTCCGTGAGAACAATACTGTAATTGTAAATTTGAAAATCGATCGATGCCTAACGCGTTTACAATTGTCATTTACAGTAAAAGTCGTCTTTGAAAATTAAGTCCTGCAGAATTCCGTCGGTGAACAAATTGGTCTGGCTGCAAATTTACCAACAACTCTCGGAAATGAAACGGATGGTGTTAATAAATTAATGAAATGTATGAGTAGATCGGGACTCCTCCCACCAGTTCTCGGGAGGGTTAAAATTTAATTTTTTTTTCTTTTTTCTATTCTTATTTTTGGTAGTTTGGAAATTATACTATATTTCATTTTCGATATAATGTATTGGGCAACTGTTACTTTCTCTTTTCTCTCTTATCTTTGTATTTAGATATTTTTGAATTCAGGAGGGACACTACGGCTCTTTTCTATGCTGCGAAACTGCATTTTCCTTCCACCTGCAAGGGCTCTAATAGGAACACAATCCTAATGACACAGGATACGGGGTTATCAGTCGTAATGTATACGTCGTGGTGAAAGGTTGTGTCCGAGAGCTCAGGTAAAATGGGTTGCGAGTTGGGAGCTTATCGCGCGAGGATCGGTCGTTTGGCGCTCCGTCGCGGGTCGCCTAAAAAACCTGCGTGGCTGCCGTACTGAAGACGGACGGACATACGGCGGTGTTCGGGTTTTTAACTATGTTACTAGCTGAATCAACGCAAGCGATGTTACTTGTTGTGGGAGGTGTTGAAAGAAATCCTGATCCCGTGGAAAGTTTAGCTGTTTCAGATCTTGTAGTGAATTGTGGTGGATGTAAGCGAAATATGAAATCGGGTGCGAAATACGAACAGTGCGACATTTGGTACCATTTTCATTGTGGAAAGTTAAAACTCGTAAATGCCGTCGGTGAACAATATATTTGTATAAAGTGTAACGAAGTGCGTCGTGAAATGGATCAGGTAAGGATTGAGGATTTGGAGGAGAAATTGAAACAGTTTAGAAGAGAAATAAATTTATAACTGCAATTACAGAAGAGAAGGAAGAAGAAGGAAAATAAATAAGGAAAACAAACATGAAGGACTACGTGAGGAAGCATCCTACAATGCAAAAGTTATGGTACTCGGTGACTCCATGATAAAGCACAGTGGATTAATAAACCGCAAGAAAGGAGCAGAGGTAAAATCCTTTCCAGGGGCAAAAACGGAACATTTGAACTCCGCAGTGGAGAAAATGGACGCCGATGACGATGTAAAGGTGGTGTTACTTTATGTGGGTACCAACGACCAAAAGAATGTACCCATCAGTGACTAAGTCAATTTATAGATCTCGGTAGAGAAGTGCGGAGTAAATTTCGGAATGCGAAAGTAGTATTTAGTGGAATATTGTGTCGCTGAGGAACGTCACCTGGAAGAACGCGGGACCTTAACAGGGGTATTTTCTGAGTCTGTGAGAAAATAGATGCGTATTTTGTTGACCCAAATCACTGGATATCACCGAGAGATCTGGCAAATGACGGAATGCACTTGAACCCTAGAGGTGGATGGAAACTAGGATCTATTCCTGACCGGGTGATAGATTCTTGTCTCCGTCAACGATGACAAAGGAATGTTAAGAGTTGCGGGAAAAAGTTGGATGCGGTGACGTGGGCGAACACAGACGTGGCAACGCAGGCTGACGACGTGGCGGCGACGCAGGAAGACGGTGAGCCGGCAACGGAGGGTGATTGCAGCGATGGAGGTGCAGTCAGTAGCGATGGATATATGTACGGCGAGGGAGGTGGAGACGGCGGCGAGGGAGAAGGAGATGGCTGCGAGGGCGGTGGAGTCAGCGGCGCTGGAGGTGACGGCGGCGATGGCGGAACTGAGGGAGGAAACGCATCGGAGCACCAGTTGAGGTATGACTCAAGACCAATGACGCAACATGCTAAAGGGTCGAGTGAACCAGATGTTGTAGAGATAAGAAAGGTAATAGTGGACGAGGGGTTTGGTAATCTTTCTCTTCGGCTAATGCAGGTAAATTGTCGCAGTATTAAAAACAAAAAGATAGAATTCGATAGTTTGCTGGAATTACATAAACCCGATATCATAATAGGAACTGAATCTTGGTTAGATGCAGACATTAAAAGCTCAGAGATTTTCAATTCAGAATATACAGTGCATCGGAGAGATAGAAAACATAAAATCGGTGGAGAGATTTTCATATGTGTAAAGAACAAAATACATTCATTTGAATTATGGTCGGATGTAGATTGCGAATTGTTATGCGTTGAGTTGAGAAATCCTAGAATACAAAACTGAATGAGGGCCAGTTGTACGAACTCGGGATAAATCTCGGATTACGTTACCCGAGAATAGCCTAACCGGAGAATAACTTTCAGGTTTCGTTGTATAACACATTTTTATTCCTTGGTTAACTATACTTCAGATAGCAGGCGTCAGGCGAAATTTCAAAGCAAGTTGGCAATACTTACTACAGAATTCTGCTAATATACTTATTCTTTGAACACGGCGGTTTGCCTATAATGCTCATTGCCTGCTTATTGCTTATTAAGCTCAGCTCATGGTTCTCGTGTGTCCTTTGTGTAGCGTTTGTAAGGTGGTGTTAATCAAATTTCTTATTATTGTTAATAGTTTTTGTTAGTGGTTATCGTTTAAATTTATTTATTATCATTTATTTTGTTGTTAATTAACGTTGTGAGGTTGTGTTAACTGTTTCGAGTGATTGTTAAAAGTTGTTGTTCGTTTAATTTTTTTATTATTTCTCTTATCATTAATTAACGTAGTGTTTATACTAGTTGTAGTGTATACTACTGTTAACAATAAGGAGTAAGAGATTACGTACCTCCAATTACTCGTACGAAGATCCTGTGAGGTTGATAGAAATTGTCAACAATGAAATTGTCAATTGTTGCATGAACTGTACTACATTGTAAATAAACCACGTATACATAATTAACAACGCATATTAGTTTTCTATTCTAATTTCATAGTTTGGAATGATAAGGAAACCTTGTTTATTCTTACCTTTCCGTCGTAAATTCCAAACCATGTTGGATTTGATGTAATACGTTCACAATACAATGTTTTGACAGACGAAATCTAACAAAAAACTCATCATCATCATCATATTCGTCCATCATATTACGTCTATGACGCATTATCTTCTTCTTCCACGAACTTAAAAAGGTATTAAACAAAATCTCGTCATCACCATCAGAAAAATCCATGTTGTTGGCTGAAATGCCGTCAGTGAAGTGCACACAGTTCCTATGTAGGGGTTATCCCGCCGCTATTCGACGTATAACGGGCAAAAAATCACGGGGTAGTTTTACCACCGAGGTTATTCCGGTGTTAAGGTCTATTCCGCCGTCGTACAACTCGTTTCTGGCCTAACCCTAGAATAAATGTTATCTGGACTTTATCCCGAGTTCGTACAACTGGCCCTGAAAGTATTAGCGGTATATAGAGCTCCCAATGAAGACTTTACAATTCTGGAAAAAATTAAATTACTAACTAGCACTTCGGGACCTCTGCAAGGAAATATGATTGTAGCGGGTGACCTAAACTTGCCAACCGTAGATTGACGTGGTGGTGTTGCAACGCAAAGCAACGCTCAATCTCTCGTCAACGATCTAGTTTGAGAGGGGGGTCTGGGTCAGGTAGTTGAGGAACCCACAAGGGGGAACTCAATATTAGACGTATTTTTACTCAAACCGGATGATCTATTTCTTAAATGCGAAATTTTACCAGGAATTAGTGATCATAGAGCTGTACTTCTTCATTTAAATTGGGTGACAGATAATAGGGAAAACGTAACTCGAAAGAAAATATTTCTATTTCAAAAAGCGCAGGTACATGCTATAAAAGACTATTTATCCGCGTATTATTATGACTGGGCGTCTCAGGGGAGCAGTATGGAAGAGATAAGGCAGAGCTTTAAACGTAAAATTTTCTATGGCTTAGAAACGTTTGTCCCCACAAAATTGATTACACCAAATCCCGATCCCGAAAACTATAACGTGGAAATTAGAAGGCTAAAAAGAAAAGTCAGGAAATATTACGCTAGAAGAAAGTACGATGAAGAGCATGAAAAACAATTCTAAAACCTCTCAAATATACTTAATTACGAGAAGAAAGCAGCATATGAAGCCTATATGAAAAATTTAGTTTGTAATACGCAAAAAAGGTGGGCAAAATTTTTATCGCTATATGAGAAAACATAAAAAGAATAAATAAAACGTACAATTTTTAAAGGATAATGAAAATTATATTTCTGATAGTATGGAAAAGCAAATGTTTTAAATCATCATTTTGTTTCAGTGTTTCATGAAGGGACAGATACATATTCACTAAAAAGAAATATTGTAGGACCAAGTACATTCAATATTCAAGCTAAAATGATTAGGAAACGGTTAAAACACACGAAGGACCGGAAGTCAACTGGGTCAGATAATATACCTGTAGAAATTCTCAAATTAGGAGAACCTATGGTCCGTTATTTGACGCGATTGTTTCAGGTTTCAATGAATAAAAGCTCGGTTCCTAATGACTGGAAGAAAGCAATTGTAGTTCCAATAAATAAATTAGACAACAAAACTAGTATAATAAATTATAGACCAGTGAGCTTAACTTCAGTAATATGCAAACAAATGGAACATTTAATTGTAGAATATATGATTGACGAATGGAATAAATCAGGGTGGTTGTACGAAGGGCAACATGGTTTTTTGCAGATTATATCGATAACGGTCAAAGAATAGATGCGATAATAATAGATTTCTCTAAAGTCTTCGATTTAGTGCCACACGATCTTTTAATTAAAAAGCTTTCAGCCTCGGGAGTAAACAATTTAGTTTTAATGTGGATTCAGGACTATCTCCGTAACCGTTCTCAAAAGGTAAAAATAGAAAGTAAATTTTCAAGGGAGGGTAAAGTAACATCCGGTGTTCCTCAGGGAAGCATTATTGGACCGATTTTGTTCTTAGCGTTTGTAAATGATATATATTTTAAAATTGATAGTAAGTTGCGCTTATTCGCTGAAGACTGCATCATATATAGAAAAATTAAGAAGGATGGCGTTTTCACTTTACAAAAGGATATAGACAATGTAAGCAATTGGACAGAAGAAAATAAAATGAAAATTAACTCGGAAAAATGTAATGCTATGAGTTTTACAAAGCGAATTCACAGAGATCCACTTACATATAAAATCAAACACAATATGATTCCAGAAAAAGTATCATGTAAATATTTAGGAGTAATTCTGAGACAAGATGTAGGATGGTCTGAACACGTTAGTTATATTGCGCGGAAAGCCTGGAGAACACTTCATTTGGTAATGCGTACTGTTAAAAAATGTAAATTTGAAACACGAAAACTTGCTTATATTTCTCTCGTCAGACCTATAGTGGAGTATGCGACCGCTTGTTGGGATCCTTATCGGAAAGGACAAATTCAGGACCTCGAACGAGTTCAAAAAGAGGCTCTAAAATTTATTAATCGCGAATTTAATTTAACAGATTGCGTAGTTTTCGAAACGTCAGAAACCCGAAAGAAACGAGCTAGACTAGTAAATTTATACAAAGCTTATAAAAGTGAATCCGTTTGGAAATATATATCAGAAAATTTGGAACATCATACTCGAATAAGTAAAAAAGACCATTTCTTAAAATTCAAAACTAGGAAACAAAAAACAGACGGAAAATTTTCATTCTTAAACAGAACAATTAGGGACTGGAATTCAATGCCTGCATCGGTTGCGGAGAGGATATCGGGCTCTTCGTCTACTCACAAGTTTAGGCAAGTTCTGGAAGATAGTGTGTGGTAGTGTAGTTACAAAGCCAGTTGTTTAGGGATGATGGGTAGGATAGTTATGTGAAATGAAGTGATGTAAGAAGGAGGGCAATAGGGGAGTCAAAAAAGGGAAATAAGTAAAAGTGAGAATGAAGAGATGTGCACCTAAGTGAGTCAAGTGTCTGTGTCGGTTTCCTAAGAGTAATTATTAAACATATTTTTTAGAGTTTGGTTCAGTCATTATTTAATTTAGTTTGAATACTTTAATTTAATTTTAAATTACTTTAAATAATTAAATTTAATTTTTAATCAGTTTGAATAAATTTAATTTAATTTTGATATGCTTTAATAATTGAATTTAAGATAACTAACTTTAAATAATTAAATTTAAGATAAAAAATTTATTTTTTAATGAATTAAATTATGAAATTTAGTTTTTATATGATATGATATTATATTTTTTAAATACATTTCTCATCTTAATATACTCTTATTTTAACACATTCTTATTTTAATTTATGTATGATTTTGTACATCCTCGTTTTACTTTTGTTGTTGTAATTGTTGTATATTGTTGATGTATATTTTATGTATTTAATTTCTGCCATCGGGCATGACAGCCCAGTTGCAGTAATAAAATTATTATTATTATTATTATCACCACTGGTTAAAGCACGAAAAGTTAAAATATATGTTTACCATGTAAGACGGAAATTTAAACAAATGTCAGAACTACAAATTAAAGTTCTTTGACTCTTAAGAATCGAACAACGCGTCTAAAATGAAGGGACTGACGTTAGATTGAAAACGGTTTAATAGAATTCTTCGAAAATCAAAAATAATGTTTCAGTTAAAATATTGCGATTAAAAATTTTTACATTTACAATCTTTTTTTATACTACACATATGAGATTGTAATAAAGTAGAAAAAGAAGTTCTTTGGTCAAGGTCTTAAAAAAAACACACTTTAATTTTTGAATCAGTGGCCGCCAAAACTCATTCCCGCCAATTTCTCGCGTTTGAATTTATTCACTTTATACGACAAAACCAATAAAAAAACAAGCGCTCTTATCGGACTTAAACTCTTTAGATTCACTCTAACTATCCTGTTTTTGTGATTTGATTGAATAATAAATAATTAGAATATTATTTGTAGTAATATATACGATTTCTTAATTTATAAAAATCTTGTAATATTTTCTACGTAAAAATATTTTCAATGTAGGCACAACTTGATGTATTTTTGTAACTAAATTGCGTATTCTAATATTCGACGTTTTTTATCACTGCTATATCTTTCATTGTAGTTAACCATCAGTGTATATTGATCCATTTACTCTTAAATAATACTAATGAAATAATAAACTTATGTGTAAGAGCAGAAGATGTATTATTTTACCAGACTTTCATGAGTAATACCGCTAATGCGTTTTAAATACATATTAATTACATTTTGTGTACAGGAAATTTAATCAAAATCGTTGGAGTCATTTTTGAGAAATATTAATGTTAGCACTTTGACCTTTATGTGAAGTACCATTTTTTAAGAGTAAATCTTATTAGAGAACGGTTTTTTGTGGGGCTTTACGGCTCATGTCGACATCGAAGGTCATTGGAGCCCGAAAAACTTGTACAGGTAGGGAAAATGCAGTTACGCACTAGGGAGAACCAACATGACTCTCCCCGCATGTGGGACTCGTCGAATGATTCAACCCTACCCATTAAAAACCCTCCTGATCTACAACACACCAAAACATATCCCACAATATACATCAAAACATCACATGGAGGGGGGGGTAAAAAATGAGGGAGGCACATAACATGAGGGGGGACAAAAAATGAGAGGAATGAGGAAAATGAAAGATACCCTAAACTTGATAGTGTCGGGATCGATAGCGTCGTGACTACGGGAGGTCAGAAAAGAGAAAGGAAGGAGCATGGCACAAGTAGATATTATTAGAGAACGGGTATCGTCAAATATATTCTACCATAAATACGAAAAAAATACTAGTCCGTCGTTTATCCCGATTGAGTGATCATAGGCGGACTGATGGAAACGAAGTATTTAGATGGTGTAATTTTGTTGAGCATCTAGTAAATCCTGAGGTAGTTACTGTTTAAGATAGAATTTCGTGCCTAAACGAAGATTATTATTTTTACATTTCATAATAATTGCAAATAATATCCTGATCATTAAGTAACAGAGCGAGTCAACAACTTTTCGGTGACAGATTTTTTTACTACAATCAAGTACGTTTTCATGAGAGGAATTGTTACTGGACATGAAGCATGATTGGAGGCGTTCCATACGTATTCGAAACTCATACGCGACCTTTGAACCTCCTCCGTCGACCAGTCAATGCTCCTGAGTCAGGTTCGTGTCCACTACAGCAACTAACTCTCCCTGTCTACTAGTTTGCGTCTCCCGTGAGCTCTGCTGTCGCGGAAAAGCGTTGTCGACCGGAAAACGGACTGACATTTTGAGGACGAGTCCGAATCACACTTTTTACTTGAGACAAAATTCCTCATTTATCTTTACAAAATATGAGGGACCGTCGTCGTATGCGGACGGAACGAAATTGCTATTGTGCGTTCCTGATCCTGGAAAAATAATTCTTTTAACAGCACTTTGCATTCACGAGAAACTAACTGACTGCCCGACGTTACCCGGGACTTATCATAGACCAATCGTTTTTTTACTCAGTTAAAAATAGAACCTACTTTCTTTGAAAGATCAAAATAATTGACGCAACCTAAAGCCCCACAAAATAGTAATAATTCTCGTACTTTGTTATTAAAAACGTTTGTGAAGCATTTTAATGATACAACTATTTAGAGTTGGTTTCTGATCACTAGTGGTCCTCCTTGCTTCCAAGGTCCCTAAATAATCTCATGGTTTGAAGTTATGGAAACTTCTGATTCCTTGAAGTGTTGGACGTTCTGCTAGTACGTTATTAACTGAATCTAGATGTAAAATTGAAAGTAATATTGGTGATGTTCACTGTACAAAAATTAACAAGTCAGTTGAGATAATGTGTCATTCAGGGGATCTTCGTAAGCTTTCTCTTCGTGCTAGACTTTTTACAGTACCTCCAATACCATCACATATAGTTTTTCCATGACTTGTTGCAAAAAATGACCACTGTGCACTGTGCAAAAAGGTTTTTCAAGTAGTCAAAGGTTCATAAATTTGAATTTTTTTATTGGCCAGCACAGCCATCATTGAAATAGTGGATTTGTGTAACTGTTAAAAAAATTTATTTCCTGAAGTTTTCCACTATATCTTGAATGAACTAGATTCTTTAAATAGATTCCCCCAAAAAGACCAACCTCCGCCAAATAAGGTGTAAATGGTTTTAAACGTTCTTAATGCTGCGAAAGAAACATGAAACACCATTGTGTACGTTTTCAGAGTGCATTTTTCACTGGGGCCGTTTCTAAGTGTGTTTATCAAGAAAATTTAAGAATTGTGTGCACTCGGTTTAAATTAATTCAAGAAACAAATAAACAAATGTGGAACGCCCATAAGGGTAAATTTGTGTTGATATTCCTGCATATAAGCTCCGACAATTTCAGTGTTCAGGGAAAATTTCGGTGCTTTAAATTGAAATATGATTTACAATTTTCGGTTTCGACTCCGAATATAGGGTGTCTGTGGTGTTCACACAGAACAATTGAGTGTCTACGTCACTCATATCGAGAATTTCGGCGTCGACACCGAATAATTGGGTGTCTACTATTCTCACACCGAAAAGTATGGCGTTGATACCGATAATGTGGATGTGTCTTGTGTGCTCACGCTGAAAATTTCAGTGTCCACACTGATTGTTTTAATATATAATTTTGATGTGCATTTACACTATAAATACAATGTTATAAATTTGTATCAAACTGTGATCAAATGTATGTCGTGTGTTTGCATGATACAGGTGTTAAGAAAAAATTATGAAGTTTTAAAGTAAGCTTTTATAGTGAACTAGCAGGCACTTGTAGCTTGCTTGTAGATCTCGCACGCTGCTAAAGTGTGGGGTTAAAAATGACCTCTCGGAAGTAGATTTCTGTTCCCAACTGCAAGAGCATATGTTTTATTTTCCTAAGGATTCATACGTCTCAATACTCGGAGCTGCTTTAAAGATTAGCAGACGCGTTACACACTAGATGAACACGAAAGAGGAGTCAAATGATGACTTTGGTGAGGAATTTTGGTATACTCGAGATAAGTGAATAAATTTTTTGATTTTGTTAAGAAAAATGAATAAAATCTTTTGATTTTGTTAATAAAGACTTCTCGTTAACAATTACACTTTTTGACTACCTAAGTACCGTACGCTAGGTACTACACTTTCTCAGGGATAATATATTAATAACTTAAATCATCGGAATCATTAGATAATTTAATTCCAAACAATATGCTACATTTTTTGACTAGAAATCGTAATATTTTTGTATATTCCATTAAATTAAGAAATTATTGAGCAAGAGAAAGTGATTAATTATTGCTTTTTCGTAAAAAGCACGAAAACTACACAAGTAAACGAACAATGTGTAGGAACAAAAAATGAAGGTAATATAGAAGATAGTAATCTGAGTATTTCTCATTTCTGCATGTGCAATAATAACGTAATAGTTCGTTGAGGGTGACACCATGATCTCTGAAACCTGGAAAGCTTGGATTATTTCTTAAATAAGAGGAAAGTGACAGTTTCTCACTGAATATGCGTGGGATCTTTTTAACACACATAAAACACCATTCACATGACTTTTCGCTTACTCGCTGCCATGAAAAACAACAGTTACGGTAACTAAATTAGTACGTTATCTACTTGAACAAATATTAACAATCAGGCTACCAAACGAAATCGCCGGACTAAAGATGAAGGTCACCCCAGCTTGAACTTGTGCAAAGGAGTGGTTAACCACGATGATTTTGCACAAGAATCTGATGAAGACCTTAAAGAATTTTTTCAGCCGAAAGGTGTCGTTAATATTCATAGAGTCAAAAGGAAGGTGGAGGGGAAGCTCTTCCCCTCTTCCACCTTGATTCTCACCTTTGATCGGCCCTCTCTGTCAGAGAGCATTTCCTGTGGGTTCTACACCCTGCGTGTTCGCCAATATATGCCGAGTCCTCTGCCCTGTTTCAAGTGCCAGAGATTCGGTCACACATTGGACCGCTGTAAGTCATCTAGCGAAATGTGCGTTTTTTGCGGCAAACCGTCGCACGAGTCTCCGTTTTCTTCGCCTCCATGCTGTGTGAATTGTCAGGAAAACCATCCTTCCAATTCAAACACATGCCTTAAATATCTGACGGAGAGAGACATCCAGGGAATCCGCGTTACGGATAGAATATCTTTTCCCGAGGCCAGGCGTCGGTATTTGATTAAGAATCCGTTCGCAATAACAAAATCTTTTGCAACAGCGTTCAGCGCGATGAAACCACCTACAGCTTCCTTTAGCTGTCAAGTGGATTTCGAAGATACCCAGAAACCACCCATGTGCAACTCTGGAACTCAGGTCAATTTTGGCGACTCTTCCGCCTTGAAAGCAGAGTTCCTGGGGTGTAAGATACTTATACCAACAAAGTATAAGCTTACACCAAAACTAACATCTGTGTCTACCTCTACATCAGCATCTACTTCCGTTTCGACTTCCACGACCACTGAGAAATCGCAGTCTGCCGTTAACCGATCCCCCCGGCGTCCATCTCGAGTCGTTCTAGGCAGAGACCTTCCATCAAAACAACGTCCCGAAAACCTGACTCCATAAAGTCAGGCTCCAATGTTGTATCAACTCCCTCTAGTCGCCGTCGCTCAAGAAGCAGAAATGGTGGACTTTTTACGTCCACGAGTGATCATTCTAGTAGTGATCACGGAGACTCTCCTGGGGTGGAGACCACAGCAGGATCTAACTTTAAAGTCATAAAAAATCAAAACATCGAAGAAAGAACAGATAAACTCAAGACTTTTGGTCTTCTTTCCTGGAATCTAAATGGTATTCATGTCCGTTCAGATGACCTTAACCTCTTACTGTATCGTCGTTCCACTCAAATAGTATGTCTTCAAGAGACACATCTACTAACAAAACACTCTTTTTACTCTCGTGGCTATACCTGTTATAGGGAGGACTTAGAAGACGGCCTACGTGTTGAACAGGGTTTTACAGAGGAAAGAGTTCATCGAGAAATTCGAGAGAATATAATTGATGAATAACTAATTTGACAAAAGTAGACAACTGTTCACTCCTTAGTGATAAAAATAAACAACATAAGTTATCGATGTATCGATCGCGGAGGAATCGATAGGCAACAGATTCAAAATTATCCCCCTACACACTCCTCTAATTTTTATATGATTCGCAATTTAAGAAGGAAACTTTTGCAATTTACAAATATTGGGAAAAAATCATTCTTCCGAAAAAAAACCACAAAATAAATTCATGCAACCATTCTGGGCAACAGTCTTTCAAATTTGGCAGCAGTCAGGGGTTTGGTCAGAAGATCAGCGATTTGTTCTGAGGTCGGGCAATAGTTAATGGTAATGAGACCTTCATCAACCTTTTCCTCGATGTAGTGAAACCGCACGTCAATGTGTTTGCTTCGACGATTCATTACACCTCTGTTGGCTAAATCAATGGCACTTTGATTGTCAATGTTTAACTCAGCTGGAATCTTCAGCGGGGTGAGCTCTTCCAGAAAACTCTTCAGATAGATGAGTGATTTGGAAGCTTCCGTAGCAGCTATAAACTCAGCTTCGGTTGAAGAGGTAGCTACTATGGGCTGTATGTAGTCTGGATGACCAGCTAGTGGGACCACCATTAAAGCCTGTGGTACTTTTTCTGGTCTTTTCATCTCCAGCGTAGTCCGAATCGCAGAAACCTTGCAGACGAATATTTTCTTCTTTCTTCAAATAGGAGATTCCCAAATTTTTGGTCGGCATCACGTACTTGATACTTCTCTTGAGGTTTACGACGTCCGATTGGGTTGGTTTTTCGACGTGTCGCCCATTCATGCCAACTGCTAGGGCAATATCAGGTCGTGTTTTTGTTGAAAGTAATAGTAAACTGCCAACTGCCTCCCTAAATGGAAAGGTCTCGTTCTTTTGGCTTGAGGTTGAATCATGTTTCTGTCCAACAGCTAGAGGGGTTGCCACTAGTTTGGCATTCGACAGATTGTACCGCTCCGCAACTTGTAGGGCGTAAGATTCCTGGAAAACCTTCTAGTTTTCCTCTTCTTCGGAAAATTGGACCCCCCAGTAGGTCGTGAGGTTTTCATTTATGGTTACCTTGAATTCAGATGCAAATTCTTTCAAGAACTTAGTCATCTTCTTAGTATTTGATCCAGTGAGAAATCCATCGTCAACGTGGATCGACAAAATCATGGATCTGTCATGGTTAACAAATACACACTGTTCCGTTTTGAGCTGTATGAGCCCATGTTTTTTTTAGAAAATCCGTGAGGCGCTTATTCCACATGGCTGGGGCTTGCTTCAAGCCGTATAAGTCCTTCCGGAGCTTGCAGATTTTTCCATCCTTGTTGTAGCCCTGAGGCAGGCCTATATAAATGTCATCTTGGATATTGCCATATAGAAGAGCAGTTCGGACGTCGAAACTCATGCGTTTGAAATTCTTCATGGAGGAAAATGCGATGACTACTCTTAAGGCGTCAGTACCAACTACAGGGCTGAATGTTTCGTGATAGACGATGCCCTCACGCTGTTGGCAGCCACGCACAACTAGACGACCTTTGTAACGGCCATCATCCTTGACCTTAAAAACCCAACGATTAGTAAGAATTTTGCCTGTAGTTGCAGCTGATTTGTCCACAAGTTTCCACGTCGAGTTTTCCTCCAATGCAGCCATCTCTTCGTTGATGGCCTCCATCCACTTGTCCTTCTCATTGCCGGCTATTGCTTCTTGAAAAGTGAGCAGACTGACATCTGTGGAGAGATCATAGTCGTGAAGCTTCGGAGATAGTCTTCTTACGATGACCTCGTCCCAATGACTCTTCAGCTTCTTGTTGAGGTACACCATCAGCTTGTTCAGTTGCTGCCGCTGTAGACTGATCATGAGGTGTGGCAAAGCTTTCATCCTCTTCAGAAGAAACTTCGTCGTTTTCGTCAGTTGTGCTCGCGCTATCTGTTCTAGAGGCAGTCTCGTCTCCACACCCTTTATCAGCTTCATCGAATTCCACATCACAAAACGAATTCTTTCCAAAAGTTAACATTCGGTCATTGACACTGTTAGGAATGTTCTCGGGAGAAGTTCGCACTTTGTCAGAGAAGACAACATCTCGAGAAATGATTATTTTCTGCGCTGATTCATCCCACAATCGAAAACCATTTGGCGCATATCCGACGAAAATACATTTGATTGATCGTGTATCGAGTTTTTTTTATATGCAAGCTTTTTAGCGTAAGCTACTTATCCAAAGATTTTCAGACGAGAAAGATCGGGTTTCTATTCAAATCATTTTTCCGCAGGAGTGGCATTTTTCAATGCTTTGGTTGTGCTCCTGTTTAGTAAAATAATGGCGCTAAATAAGGCTTCACCCCAAAATTTACTGTGGAGTCCAGAGTCAAAAAGGAGTGCTCTGGTTTTCTCCATAAACGATCTGTTGAGTCGCTCTGCAGAACCGTTCAACTGAGGAGTATGCTGAGGTATAATCCACTTCAATACCTTTTTCCGCACACCAGTTCCTGAAATTGGTTGACACATACTCGCCTCCATTGTCGCAGCGAAGCTTGTGAAGTTTCAGGTTCCACTTGTTTTCAGCCCGTGCGATGTACTCCTGTAGAGCTTTGAGAGCATCACTTTACCTGTTCAACAAGTAAACAAATGTATAATGCGTGTAATCATCCAAACACGTGATGAAGTGTTTGTTTTGGTCCCATGTCATAGTTTCAACATCTACGAGGTCAGTGTGAACTATTTGTAGAGGTCGGGTGGCTTTAGTACGGTCATTTTTGAATGGTTTGCGTGCTTGCTTTGCGTCCTGGCAGATCTCGCACATCTAAGCTGCCTTTGTTGAGAGCGAACCCCTCAGAAAGCTTTGTCAACACTACCATATTCTTATGATTTTGGTGACCTAATTTTCTGTGCCACTCTTGAAGAGAGCCAGATACAGTCAAGTTGGCGAACTGACGTCTTAATGGGTTTATTTCAACCAGGTACAGACCTGAATTGTCTTTCTTACCAGTCAGAATGACATCCTCATTTTTTGTGATTGTGACATGGTCATTTTCAAATTTGATTTCACCACCATTTTGTGTGATGGCGCAAGCGCTTAAAAGGTTCCGCTCAAGACCAGGTAGATAGAGAACATCAGTGAGAGTACACTCAGCTGCCTCAGCTTGACCTAATGCCCCAGCCTTCATAGATTGTCATTTTTTGGCGGTATGCACGAGCGTCTCAGTAATGGAAAGTTTAGTTAGCAAATTTTTGTCATGTGACATATGCGAAGATGATCCTGAGTCCAAAATTTATTTGTTGTCAGATTTTGAATTTGTGTTACGCTCACGGGCGCACAAAATTTCCTCGACAGTCCGTTCATCATGATTGGTCCTACCACAAAATCCACAAGCAACGAACTTTTTCTTATTTTCTTGGCTTTTAACGGTCGATTTTTGGGGATTTTGACTGAACTTTGGGCTTTTTGAAGACTGCGGTTTTTGGTCCTGTGCTTTGAAAGAAACCACAACACTTGCCGGTGCGAAGCGTTTTTCGTTCCTTACCAATCTGGTTTTCAGATTAGCGAGCGTTTTGTCAGACTTTGGGGTAGAGTCCCAAGCTGTGTTGAAGAGTGGTTGGAAATGGCTGGGTAAAATGGACAGAATCCGCGCGATATAAATGTCATCTTGGATCTTCGTTTTAGTTTGTACACGATATTTTCCAGCTTACATAAGTTGGTCTGCATACGTGTACCTGAATCGTACTGGAATGTGAAAAAGTCCTCCAAAGAAGTACACTTATCACGCTCGTCTTCCTGATCAAATAGCTTTCTCAAGTTTGTATACATTTCCGCTGACGTCTCACAATTCATTATGTGAATTTTTTGCGTTTGTCAATGGAGAAAACAATGTATTTTTGCGCTTTTGCGTCTCGCAACTTCCATGCCTCTCGTTCTTTTTCCGTGCTTTTATCATCGCATTTGTCCGTTCCAAGAACGATGCGNAGCTTTGAGGAGAACGAAGAGATCAAACCTCCAGAGGATAGTTGCTGGCATCAACAAGCGTTTCACTTGAATATTGAGTGAAATCAATTTCTTCGTTTGTCATTTTCACAAAACTTGTAATAACTTGTAATGTGACTTACCAGTTGCTCCTTCTCATCTTACTTTCTGAGTTCCGTAACCCTCTGGGCTCATAACCTGTTGAACAGGCTTTCATAGAGGAAAGTGTTTATCGAGGAATTCGAAAGAATATAATTGATAAATACCTAATTTGACAAAAATAGACAACTGTTCACTCCTTAGTGATAAAAATAAACAACATAAGTTATCGATCTATCGATCGTGGAGGAATCGATAGGCGAGAGATTCAAAATTATCCTCCTAAGCACAAGACGGAGTCGCTGTGCACGTAGACGCTTCAGTCTGTGCCAAAGAAGTCACTATATCAAGCGTCTTTCAGACCGTATGTATGAGTGTGAGCCTGCCATCCTTTACATTTACGGCCTGTAATATCTATGTTCCCCCTGGAAAGTTATTCACGATGCAAGATCTTGTCGGTCTGGTGGACCAGTTGCCTCCCCCATTTGTTATTGTTATGGATTTAAATGCCCATCAATCAATGTGGGGTTCATCACACAACTGCCCAAAGGGCGATATGATTGAAAAACTGCTAGATAGCCGAGATATAGTGCTTCTTAACTCGGGCCACTCCACCCACATCTGTACAGCTTCCCGATCTTTCTCGGTGCTGGATTTAACCACCTGTAGGTCCTCTCTTTCCCCACTCTTAAACTGGACAGTTCTTGACGATCTGTATTGGAGTGACCACTACCCGATTCTTATACATTTCAACGTCTTTTGCCCCTCGCTTTTCACGCTCCTCTCAGTGGATTTTTAAAAACGCAGACTGGGATGTGTTTAAACGCAACATGAATCTTGGCGAAGAGCCTTTCGCCAATGTTAATACTATGGCTCCCCATTTCACCAACGCAGTTTTAAAAGCCGCTGACGTTGCCATCCCAAAATCATCGCGTAATCCAAGGCACTGCCCTGTTCCATGGTGGAATTCGGATAGCGCAAAGGCGGTCAGCGCTAGAAAGAAAGCTTTAGCGCGACTTAATAAATATCTCACTGTTGATAATCTCATTGAGTTTAAAAGGTGCAAAGCCAGAGCAAAACGAACACTTCGAGAAAGTAAGTCGTCCTCCTGGAAGGCTTACATTTTATCTCTTACAAGCCGTACTCCATCATCAGTCGTATGGCAGAAAGTTCGGAAGATCCAAGGTACGTGGTCCTCATTTTCCATCCCTGGTCTCAATATCAATGGACGGGTCGAAACTTCACCCGAAGTAATCGCAGAAGAACTTGCATCGCACTACGAAAGAGTCTCGAACTCCTCCGGTTTTTGCAACGGAAAGCTCGTGCGGAAAAGCGTTGCTTAGATTTCTCCAGTTGCAGAGACGAGGAATATATTATCCCTTTTTCTATGACGGAGCTGACTTCTGCCCTTGCGGCTTCAAAAGATACAGCCCCCGGTCCTGTTCAAATACATAATGCGATGCTAAAACATCTGCCAGAGATAGGCATAAAATTCCTTCTAAAGTTTTATAACTGTATTTGGAATGAGCATTCAGACCCTGCTCAATGGCGTGAGGCCATAATTATTCCACTTCCGAAGGAGGTAAAAGATCGTTCTAAGCCGTCGCACTTTCACTGATTTCTCTGACAAACTGCGTTTACAAATTGTTAGAATGAATGATTAATCGTATCCTTGTTTGGTCTCTGGAATCGCTAAACCTTCTGACTACTATCCAATGTGGTTTCAGAAAACAGCGGTCAACGCTAGACCACCTTGTTGCGTTGTCATCTTCTATCTCATCAGCGTTTGTATGAAGGGAATACCTTCGTGGCCATCTTTTTTGACCTGGAGAAAGCCTATGACACAACCTGGAGGTATGGAATCCTACGCACATTGCACACGTGGGGATTCGGTGGTTGTCTTCATCTGTTCCTGGAGAGCTTTCTATCTCAACGCACTTTCCGCGTTCGCCTCAGTACATATTTATCATAAAATCATCCTTTGGAAAATGGTGTCCCACAAGGTTCAATTTTAAGCGTCACTCTCTTTGCCATAGGTATAAAAAGCATTGCGTCAATGATTCGAGAGCCGGTACATGCGTCTCTCTTCGTTGACAACTTCGCCATCTATTGTTCGTGTAGCAGCATCTCAATGACATCGAGAGGCAACTGCAATTGGTTTTAAACCGTTTACACGAGTGTACCATGTCTACCGGCTTTAGTTTTTCTCAATCCATGTCATGCGGTATGCATTTCTGTAGGATATATATTGTCTCCATAATGATCCAGATCTTTTTCTTGGGGGCCAACGTCTTCCTTTCGTTGACTCCGCAAAATTCCTGGGTCTCACATTCGACCGCACACTAACTTGGCGCAATCACATCCGAAATCTACAATCCCGTTGTAATTCTTCCCTCAACCTCTTTCGCTGCTTAAGCGCTTCATCATGGTGCGCAGACCGCACTTGCCTTCTTCGTCTGTATAGAAGTCTCGTTCGGTCGGTATTAGATTATGGCAGTATTGTATACGCCTCCTCATCACCGTCGACACTCAGGACCCTTAACAGTATCCATCATGCAGGAGTCCGCATTCCAACTGGTGCTTTCCGCACTAGTCGAATAGAATGCTTATTAGTAGACCCTGGCGAACCATCTTTTAACAAGAGACATGATATTCTACTTGGATCTTACGGAGTCCAAATTAATGGGGGTTTCAGATCACCCCACTCGGTAACACTTACATTCTCCAAAATTTATTACTTCTTAAGCTGCAAGACCTTCGTTACCCCGCCCAGTGGATATTCGTTGTAAAGAACTGCTAGAGGATATCCTCATCTCACTACCTCCCCCAGTGGAATACCCACATCCTCTCACACCACTTTGGTCCTTCATGCAACCAACCATCGACTTTCAGCTGTCTAAATTTTCAAATCAAGACACTCCAGCTGTTGTGTTTCAACAGCACTTTGGAGAACTAAAAAGCCTCTATTTGGATCATTTGTTCATATACACTGATGGGTGAGCAATTAATAATTCCGATGGTGCTGCGTTCTACTGCCATAGGGCCACGCGTTCTTTCCGCCTCCATTCCTTTTGCAGCGTGTACACTGCTGAAAAATTCGCAATCCTTGAGCCGCTGAAGTACATCCAACTATTTTCAATACCACGTGTGGTTCTCTGCAGTGACTCTATTAGTTCTTTGTGGTCAGTGTCTTTATTGTACACTTCTGGCACTCTTACGCTGACAATTCAAAATTTGATAAGCCAACTAGTATCTAAAAATTTCGAAATAGTCCTTTGTTGGGTAGCAGGACTCGTGGGTATTACGGGTAATGAAAAAGCTGATGAGGCAGCGAAGTTGGGAACGCAGAAGGCAGTCGACCTTTCATCTGTCTCTACGTCAGATTCAAAACTTGCCATAAGATCGTCTCTTCTTGAGACCTGGCATGTCGAATGGCAAAATTACGCCTTAAAGTTGAGGAACGTAAAATACTCCGTTAAGACCTGGGCGTCATCATCCCGTACGAACAGACGTGAAGAAGTAATCCTTACACGCCTTCGTATTGGCCACTGCTATCTTACCCATGGCCATCTCTTACGCGGGGAACCTCCCCCCCCCCCACCGTCTGTGAAACCTGTAACATAACACTTACCGTGGAACACTTTCTTCTGGAGTGTCTCGAATATAGTACCAGCCGACGGCGACACACTCTACCGAACAGTTTGAACGTTATGCTGGAACAAAATAAACTGATTTTAATGCGCGTTTTTCGATTCCTTCAGGAAATTGGCCTATGGAATACTATCTGATCTCTCTTTGTTTGTTTTTACTCAAATCTATAAACGAGACGGGGCTCCTCCCACAAGTTCTTGGAAGGGATTGGATTTGAATCTTATTTTCTCCCCCCTTTTTTGAATTTACATTCTCTCTCTCTCCCGAAATTTATTTTTTTCTTTATTTTCGGTTTTTATAGTGTTTTCAGAATCCTTTTTCGTACTTGGATCTTTTGTAATTCAGGAGGGTTTTTTGATGGGTACGGCAGAGTCATTCGGCGAGTCCCACACGCGGGGAGAGACATGTTCTCTCTCCTTAGTGCATAACAGCTTTTTCCCAACCTGTACTGAATTTTAGGGCTCTAATGACCTCGATGTCGGCGAGCCGTAAAGCCCCACAAACAAAATATTTTTCTAAATTTTTAATAGTTTATCTTTATGAAAAAAAAAGTTTTATGTACATTTAAATTACCACAGTTCGACTCCGTTGTGCCTTTACCCAGACGTGCACATAGGACATTGACCTCTCACTCATAGGTATCTCTTACTACTTGATGATGAACCCGTTTGTGAGGAGTGTAGCTCTCCTCTGACAGTGCGTCACCTACTAACTGATTGCAGAAGATACTCGAGTACACAGAGACTAATTGTTCTGGCTGCAGACTTATCAACAATTCTCGGAAATGAAACGGTTAATGTTAATAAACTATTGAATTTTATGAGTAGATCGGGGCTCCTCTTACAAGTTTTCTGGACGGTTTAAGTTTTTCATTCTTTTTTCTGTCTTCTTTCTTTTCATCCTTTGTTTGTGTAATTAGAAAATGTAATTTTTGGAATTTTTTTCTCGTTTTTACGATATAACGTTTTGGATCAAAAAAGTTTTCTTTCCTTTAATTTTTGTATTTAGATATTTGATAAATTCAGGAGGGTTTTTTGTGGGTTTGGTTGAGATATTCGGTGAGTCCCACACACGGGGAAGAGTGATTACGGCTCTTCTCTATTGTTCGAAACAGCATTTTCCCCCACCTTTATGGGTTCTAATGACCTTGCTGTTGACACCCACAAAATGTGTTTAGGAAACGTTTCCAAAATAATAACTTAGAAAACATTTTATAATTCTTTTATTATGTCATTAAAAGTGGGAGGGGACAGGTAGAGAATAATATATTTGTGACATAAAACTCTGTGATAGTTCATCCTGATGTTGAGAGTGATGGTCCTCCCAGGGGACTTACGTCTATTTACTACGTGTTTGGCAAAGACGTGGCCCTGAGCTGAGTCTGGCATTACTTCTACTTACTTGTGCTAGGATCCTTCCTTTTCTCTTTCCTGACCTTCCTTTGTCACCTCTTGTTCATTTCGATCCCGGTAGGTTCGATGGTTAGGGTATCTTTCATTTTCCTCGTTGTAGTGTTTTGATATAATGATATATGTTTTGAGATATGTTTTGGTCTGTTGTAATTCAGAAGGGTTTTTAGTTGGTATGGTTGAATTATTCGACAATTCCCACTCACGGGGAGAGTCATGTTGGCTCTCCTTAGTTCGTAACTGAATTTTCCCTACCTCTAAAGAATTTTAGGTCTCTAATGAACTCGATGTCGACGAGCCGTAAAGCACCACAAAAACGCACTGGCAATTGTTCGTGATTTTATTAACTCTGGACTATCAAAATTTACACTAGATTCTTGAGGTTAAAATTGATTCCTTTAAAACGCATGTTTAGAGTAGGGCTAATGAACAATAAAAGGAATAGTTGCGTTCTCAGAAGAGGGGGCACGTATTCCAGAATTCACTTTCCGAAACTAATTTCGGAACTGTCCCAATTTTTTATAATTAATGCACAAAAAAAGGAAATTAAGATTTTGTTGAAAATGTTTTGTGAAAATCGTTCAGTTGATTAGATTCATTTAATCATTCAATTAGCGCAATTGTACGAATCTTATAAATTCTTAATGGAGAACAATTGAAGTGGATAAGATACTGTACTGATCATTATAGTGATAGAATTAAAACGAAAACTTACATATGGTTTACATTTCTATAGCTACATAATACCAGACTTTATGTAGGAAATTCTTTTATCCATTGTCTAATCAGAGGTGATTTGGTTGTCGATACTTTCGGCTTGCTTGACTTTCAACAAATACACTGTCTGCGCTCTGAAATCTCTCACTAGAATGAATAGAAATGACAAACTATGTAGTGTTCACTGCTAGTGTTGTTAAGATCACGACTGGCCTTAAAGTGTTAAATAATGAATACTTATGGAAGAAATTTTTAAAATTGAGGAATAATAGGTTCTAATCTGAAATTAGGTGGTACAAGACCACTATTTTCTATCATAACAATATAGGTTTTTACCTTAGATCCGAGGTCTACTTATTAGCTTAACATTTTGCCCTTCGATCATCCAGCCTTTCTTTGGCACCGAACAAAGGGTCATTTCTTCAACAATCTGTGGAGATATCTTTCTCCTACGTTCGTTCAATGGTCCATTTACCTGTGGGTAAACTTATCCATCACCCTCGTCCCATCAAATCACATACATTCCCTTTGATACTGCCGTGTTCATAGTCGAATTAAGGTGTGAAGACAGTATCCTATCTCATTGAAAACTAGACATTCACAGATTCAACTAAGGACAATCCCTTAGAGTTAGCTTGAAAAGTCTAAGGTATCCTGACTTCTGACCTACGTCAGCAGCATATCTCAGTATAATGTGCTTTCTGTTGTCGGTAGTTGAAAACACTATTTAGGTGATGGATACATAATTATTACAAATATGGAATATGAAAATAGTGATAGTGTGCACCACTGTCAAAGGCTACTGCGGTGATGCGATGAAACTATTTTTATTCGAGATCGTTTTCAACACTTTTCGATGACTATATGTTTCTTTTTTTTGACTTTAACTCTTTTTGTATTATAATCCGTATCATTGAACAATGGGAGTCCAGAATTTCACGCAAATTCTGTTCCCTGTCTTTTCTTTTGATTCTTTCTATTGCCACATGGCACGTTGACTGCAAGGCTGTATTTTCCTCTGGCGCGTTCCTCGGTGAAATTTAGAATTTAATATTACCTGAAGTTAATTAACACGCAAGTGTAGTACACAGGTATTTTCGTGGCAAATGTGAACAAGAGGCTAGTCAGTCATTAGCGAAAGGAAAAAAAATAATTTTTGTTGCGTTCAAAATCTAATGAAGACTGACCTGAAAAATATACTACTAGCTAAAACGCGCGAGTTAAATGTGGTTCCCGTTTCCAGTAGATTGTGTTAAATCCTATTGACACGCCTTTATAATTCGTCCGAGTCCAAAAACGGGGCAAACAATGGGCCTTGTGCTGAGTCTGGCATTACTTCCTTTCTCTTTCCTGAACTTCCTTGGTCACCTCTTGTTCTTTTCGATCCCGACGCTTGGGTATCTTTCATTATCCTCTTTCTTTCTTTCTTTCTTTTTTTTAATGATATATTTAATGCTTTGAGATATGTTGATATTTGAGTGTTAATTCAGGGGGGTTTTAAGTGGGTATGGTTGAGTCACTCGGCGAGTCCCACACGCGGGGGAGTCATGTCTGCTCTCCCTAGTGCGTAACTGCATTTTCCCTACCTGTAAAAGTTTCTAGGGTTCTAATGACCTCGATGTCGACGAATCGTAAAGTCCCACAAAAAATCGTCGGAGTCCAAGCTCTCTTATGTGTTTTGTATTATCTTGTAGCATGGCTAACATTAAGTGTTCTGAATGAGCGAAATATTCAATATAACGTAAATTTTCAGGCAGGTACCTTGAAGTTTGTATTGATTGGTACTAAAGTTTTAGACCCTCTGTAAAGTATTTATTTGTTATAATAGTAAACCACATAAATTACTTCAAAATAAATACAACTATTTCTTGAACTTTAGGAGTGGGACTTTCTTCACTGAAGTACAATATGAGAGTTGGATTTGCTGTTGTCTACCACCTCGAATGTGATAAGGGACCAGAATCTGGTACAGTTAAATCCTCTTTACAGTTTCCCGACTTCATTGCTATCGAAATATCAAGTAGATATTGCTGATCCATACTTAGTATTGTAACATCACACCACAAACCCAGATGTGGTGTGGGTATTTTGGTAGAAGTGGGATTCACATAAATACCACAAGTCCTATGGTAGTTTTTTTTCGATGTCACAAACACAGTTTCCTGGACAATTAAACACACGTGTAAAAACAATGAATAATTATTTAATACAGTTTAAATAGAAATCTGAGTATTTACAAACGTAGACAAAATCTCAAAATCACAAATTCAAATATAACTCTGTTATTACACAGTTAATGCTATCAGAAAGCATTAATTACACTTAGATAAATTTAGTTAGAGACAACTAATTTGTAAAAACCCTCTAGGCTATCTGAACCTCCAAAATTACATGTTGCTTTCTGGAATAATGAACAGTTACACGTTACGTCACTCCTAACTAATAATAAGTTTGTCTAGACTATCGCAGCAGCCTCTTACAAATGTGTGGCGACCGATGCTAGCCAGGTCACATCTCAAGTAACCTGCGGACTCAACTCACATGTAAAAGTCCTCGAGGATCGTCAATCCTCCCAATATAAACCGTAGAGGAAGTCACGTGACCGGCAAGTATCTCCGCCTTTGCCGTCACCGTGTCCTCCACCCTTTCGCCGTCCAGAGAACGCCGTGACTTCGTCGCAAGGTGCTGCCTTCGGCCCACGCCAGGCGTCCACCTTTGCTTCTGGTGAAGGTATTCCCTTCACAGCTTATTAGTATTCGTCTTTTCTGTGGTCCACCGACATTCCATAGTGGGCCTCGCCTTGGTCAAATCCTCTTCCACGGAAATAGTGTAATACAAAGGGAATCGTGCGCTGGTCACACGCAATTGCCGACGTTATTCGAGAACATTCCTTCCCTCCTTAGGAACTGAAACGGGTTCGTTCAAACAATAACACAATAAATGTAGGGGCTTAGAGTTGGTCACCTTCCCTCGCCAGCGGCATCCGGTTTAGTTCCTCAATGACACTTCAGTGAAAGGCGTAAAATTAACAATTCACAAACTTCTAGAATGTTTTAGTTCTGACGTTACAGATTACTAATTAACAGATACACTAATTTATATCTGACTGGCAATATTCTTGAAGTCAATTACATGACGTAATACTTAAAGTCGTAATGTCGCAGAGTTGAATTCTGAAGGCGAGACAGATAAAAAGAAAATAACTATCAGAACATTCATGCCGCCAAAACTTAATTTCAAGGCACAATACTACTAGGAAATAAATACCTAGATGAGCTGTGATGTACGAGGTCAGGCAGAAAAGTAATGAGACTGATTTTTTATTTACCAAAGTTTTTATTTTTTTCAAACATCAATGTTATCCCCTTCAAAGTAGTTCCCTTGGGCAGCTACACACCGATGGAGACGTTGTTCCCATTGTTGGTAGCAGCGCTGGAAGTCTTCAACCGGTATGGTCTTCAGTATGTCCGTTACACTCTTTTGAATGTTTTCTACAGTCCCGAAATGTAGAGGGTACCTTTGAGGATATTTTTCAGTTTAGGAAAAAGGAAAAAGTCGCAGTGACTGAGGTCAGGTGAATAGGGGGGCTGGGGAACCACAGGAATGCCTTTTGAGGTCAAAAATTATGTTATGGAGAGGACAGTGTGACATGGGGCGTTGTCATGATGGAGCATCCATTTGTCTGCAATGTCTGGTCTCACGCGAATGACCCTTTTTCTAAGCCTTTCAAGGACGTCTTTATAAAAAAAACTTGGTTGACAGTTTGTCCTGGAGGAACAAATTCTTTGTGGACGATTCCCCTTCTGTCCAAAAAACAAATCAGCATTGTTTTGATCTTCGATTTGATCATTCGAGCTTTCTTTGGTCGAGGAGAGTTTGCAGTGTGCCACTCCTCACTTTGCCTCTTGGTCTCAGGATCGTATTCAAAAATCCATGATTCATCACCTGTGATCACACGACTAAAGAAATTGCTCATTAGCGATTCTGTCAAGAAGATCGAGACACTTGTTTTTTCGATTGTCCTTCTGCTGAATTGTGAGTTTTTTCGGCACCATTTTGTCACAGACCTATCGCATGTGCAAATGTTCACTTAAAATTTGATGAACGGTAAATCTGTTCACTTTTAATTGTTCACTCAACATTCTTAATGTTAAACAACGGTCTGATCTCACAAGAGTGTTCACACGTTCGATGTTTTCATCAGTTTTCGAAGTTGAAGGCCTCCCAGAACGGTGTTCATCTTCATCAGCACAAAAATCATGTAGTGAACGGAAGGAGTTGAAACTCGCACTGAGCTATGGGAGGGTACTGATACACGTGCCCTATCAAGGACAACAGCGCAGCGTTGCCAGATCGCTTGTAGTGTTGCCAATCTCATTACTTTTCTGCCTGACCTCGTATCTTTCGCTTGGGACATAGCAAACCGAATGGCAAACTTGCGCCTTCAAGCTGAGGAAGGTAAAATACTCCGTTAAGACCTGGGTGTCATCATCCCGTGCGAACAGCCGTGAAGACGTAATCCATACGCGTCTTCGTACTAGCCACTGCTGTCTTACCCTTTGGTCATCTCTTACGCGGTGAACCTGCCCCTTTCTGTGAAACTTGCAACACAACACTTTCTTCTGGAATGTCTCAAATATAGTACAAGCCGATGGCGACTCAAATCTACCGAATAGTTTGAACGTTATGCTGGGACAAAATGAACCAATTTTGATACGTCTTTTTAGATTCCTTCAGGAATGTTTCCCCTGGAGCAATATCTTATCTTTCTTCGTATTGCATTACTTAAATCGATACACGAAACGGGGCTCCTCCCACAAGTTCTCTGGAGGGTTTGGATTTAAATTTCTTTTCTCTCATTTGCTTTGAATTCACATTACCCCCCCTTATCTCTCTAAATTTACTTTTTTATTTTTTTTCGATTTTATAATGCTTTCGGAATCTCGTCTCTCTTGTTTTATGTTTGGATATTTTGTAATTAGGGAGGGGTTTTTGGTGGGTAAGGTCGAGTTATTTGGCGAATCCCTCACGCGGGGAGACATGTTGACTCTCGTTAGTGCGTAACAGCTTTTTCCCTACCTGTACATAAATTCTCTCCCTAAATTTTTTTCTTTTGTTTTCTTTTTCTATGTTTTAAGAACTTTCTGTCCGTGTTATTTTTTATTGTTTCGGTGTGTTGTAATTCAGGAGGGTTTTTAGTGGGTATGGTTGAGTCATTCGTTGACTCCCACACGCGGGGAGAGTAATTTTTGCTCTCCTTAGTGCGTAACTACATTTTCCCTACATATACAAAATTTTAGGACTCTAATGACCTCGATGTTGGCGAGCCGAAGAGCCCCCCCCACCCAAAAATGTATCTTCTCCACCAATATTAAAAAAACGTCAGTGAGGATGAGATTAAATATCATATTCAAAGTGACTCAGTTCTTAATTGAGATATGAAGACATTTCCAGTTCACATCCAGGCCTTAGAACCATGTGAAACTCGTAACACACGTTTCAGAAAAAGTTTCCGGAGCTTAGCCTAGGGATGGTTTTATCAGAATGACTCTCCAGTCAAGGTCAACCATGTCTAGCTTCACTCTTAAATCAGAATGTATGGTACCTTCAGCTAATAGTGAAAATGGAGATGCTCAATAGTTCAATGTGAGTTTATTGGGTTTAAAGACAGTATTTTTTGCTTGTACTATGATCTACCTGTATTTGAATTTTTTTCAGAAATTCAATAAATTTGATGGTAATGCTCAACCGGAAGATGTTGATGGATTCTAATAATATTGAAGGATTATTTTCTGTGGTTCTAATATATCAGAATTTGAACAATTACATTCGAGAAAAGGCTTATTTAGAAACGTAAAAATGTTAATTTTTCCTAACTTTAGAGCACATGCGCGACCAAAAGATAACCGATTTTATTTCTTTGATTACCATTTTTGAGTCTCCCTACTTCGCAAATTTTCCGTAGTATTACAACTTGAAAATAAAATTTTGAATTTTTTCGGCCAAACCTACACCACTGTGCTTTCTGTGAGATAGTCATCTACATATCACGTTTGGTTGAAATTGCTCCAGGCATTCCAGAGTAATGGTATGCTCCAGGCAACCCAGAGTTACTTTTTACCCATTTAGAGGTGTATCTTCGTAAAATATTTTCTTAGAGGATATTCACACTCACCTGTTAAATTTCAAGTTTGTAGGTTTTGTAGTTTCTTAGGTTTAGTGATTAGTCAGTCAGAGGCGTTCCACTTCTATACATTAATGCAGCAACAGTAATAATAAATAGTACGTATTCTTGAAGCAAGATTCACTAATTACGCATTCGCTTTGGACTCGTCCTCTTCTAGACGGGCAATCGGGGGCTAACCCTACCCCGACTAATCGGTTCGGACTAAGTCCTCGACTGAACTCTCCAGGGTGAGAGGGGGCGCGCAGGGGGTCCTTCTTGCTGGTCGGCGGAATTGGAGCAACCCTGCTTAAAGAACCTTGCGTGTCGCCGCTACATCCCCGTGTCAACCCTGGCACCCCAGTAAAGTGTCCCCTTGTGGGAATCCGTGGGAGGTGGGGAACACGGGGATGAAATTTAAAATCCATACACATGGAAACTACTGTCTCCACAAACCCCCTCCTTTTGCCCTCTACCTCTAGGAAGAGGCAATTAGTGAGTGAAACTATGGATCTACAAGTGTGATGTACAGGAAAAGACTTTTAAGTCGATTAGTTGTGCCCGTCTTGCGAAAGCAATTGACAATGACATCGGAAATTTTCAGTCAGTCGAGCGCCAGCGGAATGGTGAAATTCTATTGGAGGCACGCACAGACAAGCAGACCGAGAGTGTTTTGAAATTAAAAGAAATTGCAAGTCTTAAAATCAAGGCCTTAACCCATCCTGTCTTGAACATATGCAAAAGAGTCCTAAATCACAAAGACTTTACACATGAGTCAGATGAAGACTTGAAGGCATTTTTTCAACCGCAAGATGTGGTAAAGTCCACAGAATTAAGAGGAAGTTGCTGGAAAATTTAGTCCCCACCTCCACACTGGTTCTGACGTTTGACAAGCCCTCTCTACCGGAATTCATATCCTGCGGTTTTTATACCCTGCGAGTATGTTCCGAATCCTCTGCGCTGCTTCAAGTGCCCGCGATTCGATCGCACAGTCGACCGGTGCAAGTCACCCTGCGAAGTGTGTGTTATTTGTGGACAGCCGTCGCACGAGTCGTCAGCTTGCTCGTCGCCTCCGTGCTGCGTGAATTTTAAGGAAATCCATCCTTCCAATTCCAACACCTGCGAAAAATCTATAATGGAAAAAGACATTCAAAGGATTCGCGTAACGGAGAGGTTGCCTTTCTGCAAGATTAGGCGTCGGTAACTATCACCAAATCCTTTGCAACAGCAGACACCACACCAAAATCATCTACAGTTTCTTTTGGCTGTCAGGTGGTTTTCGAGGAAATAGAAAAACCCAAGATGTTTAATTCTGGTGTTCAGGCATCATTGGATGATCCTTCTGTCTTAAAAGACAAATTTCTGGGCTGCCAAATCCTCATACCTACAAAGTATAAGGTACCATCCAAACAAAAATTTGTATCTTTTTCAACCTCTACCTCGACTTCAACTAACATTCAGCAAGCGAAACCCGCGAAGAAACAATCCCCGCGAGGGTAATCTTGTGGTCGTCCCCGGCGGAGAATTCGTTCCCCTCAGTCTCGAAGACCTGACGTTTTGAAGTCGGATTCCCATGCCGGATCAACGTCCTCTAGTCGCCGCCGCTCAAGGAGAAGAAATAGTGGAATTGTTAAGTCCGCGAGTGAACATTCCAGCAGTAATCACGGCGACTATCCTGGGGAGGAGACCACAGAAGAGTCTGACTTTAAAGTCGTCCACAGAAAAAATCCAAACATCGAAGAAAGAGCAGATAAAATCAAGACTTTTGGTCTTCTTTCCTGAAATCTAAATGGTATTCATGCCCGTTCAGATGACCTTAACCTCTTACTGTATCGTCGTTCCACTGAAATAGTATGTTTTCAAGAAACATCTCCTACCAATACACTCTTTTTTCTCTCGTGGTTATACCTGTTATAGGGCAAACTTAGAAGACGGCCTACGGGCATAGACACTTCAGTCTATGCGAAAGAAGTCTGTATATCAAGCATCTTTCAGACCGTATGTCTGAGGGTGAATCTTCCATTCCTTACATTTACGGTATGTAACACTTATATCCTCCCCGAGCAGTCATTCCCGAAAAAAGGACTTGCTGATCTGATGGACAAGCTGCCTTCCCCATTTCGTATCGTATCTTAAAAAAAAACCCAGGGGACTTACATCTAGTAAGTACGTGTTTGGCGAACACGGGGCGCGAGCTGAGTCTGGCATTACTTCCACTTACTTGTGTTAAGCTCCTTCCTTTCTCTTTCCTGACCTCCCTTGGTCACCTCTTGTTCTTTTCCATCCCGACGCCATTGGGGCTAGGGTATCTTTCATTTTCCTCTTCCCCCAGGGGACTTACATCTAGTAAGCACGTGTTTGGCAAACACGGGGCCCCGAGCTGAGTCTGGCATTACTTCCACTTTCTTGTGCTGAGCTCCTTCCTTTCTCTTTCCTGACCTTCCTTGGTCACCTCTTGTTCTTTGCGATCCCGACGCTATTAAGACTAGGGTATCTTTCATTTTCCTCCTTGTTTTCATCTCTCTCATTTTTTGTCTTCCTTATTCTTTGTCCCCCTTCATGTTATGTCCCCCGTCTCAATTGTTTGTCCTCAATATTTTGATATTTGGTTTTGAGATATGTTTTGTTATGTTGTAAATCAGGAAGATTTTTAGTGGGTATGGTTGAGTCATTCGGCGAGTTCCAAACGCGAGGAGAGTCATGTTGGCTCTCCCTAGTGCGTAACTGCATTTTCACTACCTGTACAGCATTTTAGGGATCCCATGACCTTTGATGTCGACATGAGCCGTAGAGTCCCATAAAGAAAGTCACCCGACTCGGCAACACCTACTTCTCCGATATTTGTGTCACCTTACGCTGCAAGATCTTCGTTACCCCGCTAAGCGGGTGTCCGTTTTGAACAATTGCTAGAGGAAATAAGTCATCACATTAACTCCTTTAGTCAAATAATCACGCTCTCTTACACCATCTTGTTCTCTCATACAACCAACCATCGACATTCGGGTGTGTAAACTTTCAAAGCAATACAATCATTCTATTGTGTACCAATAGCACATTCCCGACGCCATTAGGACTTGGTTATCACTCTTTTTCCACTTCTGCCCAGGGGACTTACATCTAGTAAATACGTGTTTGGTAAACACGGGTCCCCGAGCTGTGTCTGGCATTACATCCACTTGTGCCATACTCCTTCCTTTATCTTTCCTGACCTTCTTGGACACCTCTTGTTCTTTTTGATCCGGACGCTATTAGGGCTAGGGTATCTTTCATTTTCCTCATTTTTTTCATTTCTCATTTTTTGCCCCCCCTCCTCATTTTTCGTCCTCATAGTTTTGATGTAAGTTTTGAGATATGTTTTGGTATGTTGTAATTCAGGAGGGCTTTTAGTGGGTATGGTTGGATCATTCGGCGAGTCCCACACACGGGGAGAGTCGTGTTTGCTCTCCCTAGTGCGTAACTGCATTTTCCCTACCTGTACAAGTTTTAAGGGCTCTAATGACCTCGATGTTGACGAGCCCTAAAGCCCCACAAAAAAGAGTAGTAGATTTAGTCTGTAAATCAAGTATTACTGATATTATAAACTGCGTCGAATTGGCCATTATACTTCGCAGATATCATATTACACCTTGAAAAAACCACAGAATCTATACGAGGTATTTACAAAATATAAATTTCTCTCATTCACTTATCTTAATGATCAACTGAACTCAAACCCAGATCAATTTTAAACTTGCATAACTGTTAGCGTCTGCGTCATCTCACCTTATAAATGAACTTCTGAATTCGTGAGTTATTTTTACATAATTCTTCATTTTCCGCTTTCGCTTATGGCGAATCCTCTCTGATTCTTTTCGTTGTAATATTATATTGTTTGGGTGTTTCTTTGACACATTTCTCAGTTAATATATTTTATAATTACTCATGTTGTTTATCTAAGTTTCATACTGCATTGTTCATATTTTTCTTTATTATGTTTATATTCCCATTCTTCATTGTTCTATTGGAGCTTGAGTAAGGTCCCTGAAATATGCGTAGTTAAGTAGACAAGATGACTAGGAGCATATCGAGGTAAAAGAAGAAATTTTGTCTGTCAATGAAACGCTAGACACTTTTTCTCTGTTCCCTGTTTATACCACAGGATTTTAGCTGAACCAGTAATGACTAAAGAAATTGCTTAAGGAAGAGGAACCGAATCAAAATTCAAGGAGGTCCTACAATGAGATAACCTGTAGACTTGGAGATAACCGAGAACCAAAAACCATGAAACCTATAGGATATGAATTATTTTAATACGTTCCTTAACTGCAATAAAACAGCATAACTTAGTTTCTGTTGACGAAACATTCTTTGGAATAAATAACACTTTAAATCTTCCAAATAGGACATTCTCATTAATTAATAAAGACCAGTGCAAATTCGCCCTGTAGTTCATCTCTGTCAGCAACATATAGTTTCAGGTCGTCCATATAGAACTAGTGAGATATTCTTACATTTTGGTTCTTTTGGATTCAATACCTGTAATCTGAATTCCTGATCATTCTGCTGAGCGGAGTAAGGGTCATACAAAACCATAATGGACTCAAGCTGACACCTTGGAAAATTCTAATTTCTCTAGTTTCATATGAATGTATTCCCTGTTTCACACATAGAGTTGTCTTCCATTCTGACATGCATACTGACAGAAAATACGCCAGATTTTGGTCTATTGAGAACACGTCTGAGCCACGAGTGAGGAACAGAGTCTAAAACCATTTTGAAGTTTACCCAATCTAGAGATAGCTTGTGTTGACGTTTGCGGACTTGATGTAAAATCACACAGTCAATGACTAATAGTTCTTTGCAGCCCAAAGTCCCATTGCGACAGCCATTTTGTTCAGGAGATAAAATATTTTGGGCCACCAAATGATTGTAAATCTTGGTAGAGATGATAGAGGAGAGGATCTTATACAGTGTGGACAAACAAGTTATTGGTCAGTAGTTCTTTGGTTGGAGCCTGTCGCCTGACTTAGGTATGTAGGTTGTGCCTTGCAGTAAATTCCTCGGAAAGGTTGTCGGATCCCTTTGTGCATTGTTGAACGTGTTGGCAACATATTTGTGTAATACAGTGAAGTATTTCCACCAAACATTATTAATACTATCTGGATGAGTTGCTTTCCAATATTGTCTTCTTTATAGATGTTGTGACATCGTTTTCGGTGTTTAATATAGTCTAAAACGGTTGATTCTCTCTGAAACAATATGAAGTTTTCAGAAGGTTTTGTTGGAAAAAAAACTGATTGAATACGTTATCAATCTTTCATTGAGAGAAATTCTTTAAAATATTCATAATTCGTACCTCTATCTAATACTGTGATTCCAGAAATGGCAGATTTTTTCTTTAGCGATGACAAGCTTCTATTGAGTGTATTTGAGCTTAATGATAGTTCTCTAATGTTTACAGGAGACAATCAACATTTAGAATAATGTTGAAGCACAATAAATTACATTGAATTATGTTTTTTTCATTACAACTTCACTACAATTTACCTTTTCATCAGGAACATGCTTAAAAATGCAGAAACCTTACTGTAGTACATCCATCATCAATAGAGCAAGACTCATCAATTAATTTGAAAAAAACTGGGGGTGGCTCATTGTATTTCTTCATGAACTTTATCTTTCTTGGATTATTGCAGTTGAACTAGCAGGGTTTAATTTTTTGAAAGTAAATCTTTTCTCAAATGTTACACACAAATGGTGGATTCATCTTAATAATTGTATCTCATCTTCAAATTCATGTTTTTCTTACCAAAAATGTGTCCCTCCAGTTTATTATTCTCTCTCTAACAAATGATTGAAGGTTTTTTATCTTTAGGGGTTAGAGATAAAGATTTTGAATTGACATTTAATACAAGTCTGTTCAGCATATTTTAGCAAAAAATTCATCTTCTTTTGAATGAAACCTGAGATGCTGCATAAAATAAATAATGAAGAGATGCCCCTGGAAGTGATTTGGATGGAGCATTAGCACAAACAAAATTTTCAAACAGAACACATGAAAACTTTCCCAACATGCATAGATGGTATAGGTGATTGTTTGTTGGCGCAATTCAAAATGAAATTAACTTGTGTAGTCTCACCAACCATATGGACTACACAAGTTAATTTCATTTCCTTACAAGTTTAACAATACATAACAATTCCTCTCTATAAATAAAGTTTTTCTTCATACTTAGGAATTGAAATGTATTGTTAATTAAAAATGGAATTAGGAGAGTATGAAGAAAAAAACAAACTCTGTGGAAGCTCAATTTATTTGGGAATAATTTCATTTTAACTTTATTTTTAATGAGACTTCTCACTCTCTTCAAATTTCTTTCAAGGTAATTTTCATGAAGTTTCTGAATTATCTCATAATATTATCACTAAACAAAACTGTTTTCAATTCTTAATAAAATGAGAATTTTCTTTTAATCATGTCTTAGAATCTCGGTTATTGTCTTAATTGTTGATGATGTTGAAGTTAGCAAGCATTATTCAAAAATACTTTTCATCATGTGTAAAATGAACAATTATTAAAAACTTATTCTACAAGAAAAAGGAAATTGGAATGATTAATTAGTACATAAAATTACAAGAGGATAATTTATTCATGATCGTTCATTACAAAAATATACTAGATATACTGTTTGTTTTCTTTCATTATCTTAATTGATAGTTTTCACGGATGATTCTCTTTTGAAAATGCATCAAATTAACAATAATAATGTAACATTTATTTATTTCTATGATTGTGCTTTAAGTTATTTTACTTAACAGGAAATTAGATTTATATTGCTTATACAATTAGTAACATCACAGGGTTTCAAAAGTGGCATTTACTTTTCTTAATAGAGTGGCTCAAATGTACTATTTCATTGTGAATCCACAAATGAGCTCAGCTTACTATTTGTTTCAGCTTTAACATATAGCTAAGCAATCATATATAACACCAATATTTATATATTTACAGTAGCTTCTCATTACAAAAATATACCCCAAACTCACATTCACACTCATTCATATACACTATGATAACCTTTGGGACACAAGCAGAATTTCAAAGTCATTAATTGCTGATAAAATCATGTTGATATCATAAATATTATACTGGCCAAATATTTAGGATTGCAAGTATTGCTTTTCATTCATTGAGCATCACAGAACTGTTGCAAGTCAACCTGTAACAAACAAATCTTTATAAAAGTTGAAAACAAAGAAAGAAGAAGACAAGCTATATAAAAATAAGAGTGCACATAATAACATAATTATTATATATACTGTACAATTTAAGTAAATAACTGAAATTACCACCACATAATGTCTAAAACACAATTAGCACTTTATGCAGTTTTTGTGGAAGAACATATTGTTTGAATTTTTCGAAAGTCATATTTTGGGACCACACAAGACCACCAACCAAACTTTACAAGTAAAAAAGGGAATAGTTTCGATAGCCCATAAATTGTACTCAAGACATACATTTATGTTTAAGGAATGAAATATCCCAACTCTTCCTTGTATTTACCAGTGAAATTATGGTGTTTATTACAACTGAATTACTTAAGTATCATCTTTGTATAATAAGAACCCCTCTTGTTCATCCACACAACACTCAAAATAAATTCAAATAGATGACAAGTTATGATCAGAAATCTATGAAGTTCCCCATTAGTTTAAGTCTTTCTGTCTGATAAATGATAGGATTGTTGTGTAGAATTAAAATACAATACCTAATTTAACTTTTATACAAAAATAAATACTTCAAAGCACTGTCTCATTTAAAATTTCTTTTTACTTTTATAAAGAAAATTGCACATAAAATAAAGGCAAACATGAACACTATTCACAGACATATGGTTTAATATTGAAAAAACATTAGATTGTTCAAAAAACTTTCATTGCACTACGTTTCGACACTATCTTCTGATGCTCGAAAAAACAACTTTTGAAAAATCTTCGTTGAATTTCACACATCATGACTTTTTAAAACAAATTATGTAAAAATATTAAAAATATTCAAGGTACTGTATTTTTAGATATAAAAGTAGTGACTGGATTTTAATGGAATAATTAAAAATTGAGGCATTGCTGTGGCAGAAATTTGATTGCACAGTTAAGTGAAGTGTTTGTCACACATTTCAAAGTTAATGTATCAAATAATAAAACTTCACATTAATTCTTTGAAACCCATGACTTACTAAATTGTGTGTATTAAATGTGTTAGAAGTTACATTGGGGTTACGAGGGCTTGATTTGTACAGTCCTCATTTTTATGTTTTCAAATACGGTTACCCTACTTCAGGCAGAACCTTCTGAAGGTATCAGGTCACACCATCTCCTGAATACATAGCAACAAAGTTAACATTTTGTTATTGCTATGATGATGACTTGAAACATAGTGAGCTCTTCACACAAAATATAAATACTATTCAAAGTCCATAAAAGGTCATAAGTTTTTAATTATTTATTTCATTAGGTTATATAATGGACTTTAATTGTAGTAGACTTTGTTACTGCAGTTGATACTAATAAATATGCAAGTAAAAAAGAATAACATATATTTAGTATACTCACTTATTAATACACAAATGATCAGGAATACATCAATTTGCACCATGTCAGCCCTCATACAAGTAAAACTGTTCTTTAGTATAACCCAATTCCTCCAAGATTCTGCAACAAGATGATTCAAAATATAAGACAAAATAAACAAATGACATTGAATAATAAATATTTGTGAGCTGTGCGATTATTGAGATGAAANTTATATTGCTAGTTGAGATGAAATGTTGCATTGATTCAATGTTTTTTTCACAGAAATGACATCAAACTGAATACATAAAACAAGGGCTCTAATGACCTTGTCATTGGCAAGCCCTAANGAGATGAAATGTTGTATTGATTCAATGTTTTTTTCACAGAAATGACATCAAACTGAATACATAAAACAAGGGCTCTAATGACCTTGTCATTGGCAAGCCCTAAAGCCCCATTAAAAAAAGAAAAACACAAAACTTGACTGACATGTCAATCATATAAAATCCTGGCCCGGGTTTTTCTCCGTTTTTCCTTCTGGTGGAGGCGGATTTATCATACAGGTTCCCTAGGCTTTTGTCTAAAGGCGTGTTTATTGTAACAATAAATCGTGAATTTAGTGTTATTTCAATTCTTATGATTTTTAAACACTATACTCAAAATAATCTATAGTTCGATAATAACTTGTACATGTAATTTTTTGCTTAAAATTACAAACATATTGACATTCTATTAGTATTATAACTCGCAGCTAACTTTTTATCTTATCTAGGAATTTTTGCTGAATTTTTTGAATCCGCCTCTGCCTTAGGGCCCTTGATCGGAATTGATGGGATGGTCCCTTGCTTGCTTCCGGAGAGTAAATTAGTTTTTTTTCCTCCACGTGGTCATACGCAGTTTGTACTGTTTTTTGACAATAAATTTATTATAAATTTATTATAAAATGAATAGATCTAGTAAATTCCAATAAAAGTTCTACTATACTATCATCAGGAATAGAGTAACAATTACTTGGCTTACTGGACTTCTCATGTATTTTGTCTCACAATTTTTAACACAAGTTTTTTATTTCTTTTATAAATTAAACATCCAGTACAATGATTTTAAACAACAGATGATCTGCTTTGAATGTTATTAATTTTTTATATACATGATCAGTCAATAACACAAGTGTATTCTAGTGCTCCTAGCATATTCTAATTTTTATAGACAGTAGGAACGTTGGTTTTCATATTTTCCAAAGACTTCAATCCCTAAGATTTTCCAAACCACAAAGTTTATCAATAATTTAGCATGTTTTCTTGGAGTAGGCAGATCATGTAGCAGTGTATAGATTGTAAATATTCCAGTTTTGACAAAATGTAAATATATTCATATACATTAATAGATATTCAAGCCAGGAGTGAGGTAAACCCTGCAAGATTGTTGTGAATCTGGGCAATCTCAACTAACATGAACAGTTTCTGTGACTACAACACCAATAGCGTAGAAGATTAAGAAATGAGATTTGAGTGTTTAAACTTTTACAGTAAGCTTGATCTTAAATATTTTAGTCACAAAGTTGTAAACAAAACAAGAAATATTATGATATAATAAGGATCTATTACAATTTTGCACTGATGATAATTACTTGGAATATATTTCAGCTGTTCTGGTAAGGATTGTTTACAACTTCAAAGCAGATGAAGAATCACATAGTTTGAAATTCTAATTGCTCTAATAAAACTATAGGACAATTTTCACTGAAAGATTTTGTTAAGAGAATACCTTTGTGGTCTACAAAAGAAGTGAAATTGTACCTAAACTATTTCTTCTTGTATAATTTAAATTCATTTCTTCTACCATTATTATATTCAATACTACAACCATTTTTTTTATTGAATATATTTTTTAATTGTATCTCACACATACAACCTCTACAAAGTATACACTATAAAGTGAATAATATTTAATGATTTCCCTTAAAGAATTAAACAGCACAATCTTTCATATTAAAATTTCACTATTACCCTCGAGTAGTGTTAATGAAACCAAGAGGTCCACATGCAGAAACAAATCCGTCCGGCTCAGGAGAAGATAAGAGCTCTTGCAAAAGAGGCAATGTAACTTGTCCTCGTCGGCCACTCCACTCAGAACCAGCTTGCGATAGCACATGTTCCACTTGTAATTGGCTTGGATTGTGTTCAGCTACACGTGACAGTTGGTCAACCCACACACGATCAGCTGCAGTACTGTTGAAACACACCAAGAGTATGTGAGGCCTGTAAAGAAAATAATTTGTCTCTGTTAGGAAAGAACATTATGATGTGGCCAGTTGAAAGGCTGGGAATTGAATCCAGGATCTCATGTACGGTTTCACGGGTGGTAACCACTAAACCACCCTTTAGTCTTCCACCTAGGGTCTATGTTAAAAAAGTCTCTGGACACATTCCAACAAAGGGGATAAGAAATCTCATTCAGCAGACATGCTATGTGCTCTTGAGGGATGAATTTCCAGTTTTAAAAATCTGTCTTCTGTTTACCTACATGTTGAGGAAAGAATATGACAATTGTGTCTAGGTGAAAATGTAATGGAGATGAGGCACTGGGAATGGAAGCCAGGATACCTGAATTGTGGTTAATCATCATTTTCACTTTGCTGAAGTTATCACTATTCTCCTCCGTATGGGTGGGCACACATGAAAGAATTGAATTGAATTGAATTGAATATTTTTATTCAGGGTAAGTTCTTATACAACGGAAGTGGTGAAACGCATACCAAATATCTTGACAAAGTTGAAAAATTATCTAAAGCAGTGGCGATGTTTGGGAATGAAAGTGTGAGTGAGGGAAATAAAAACCGAGGGGAATAAAGGGAGAAGAAAATATTTAAAATGCTGGTACCCTTGTTATCCTTCCTGTTCAGAATATGCTACTTGCTGTGGTGTGAATCTCCACTTCCATTCAATGGTGCTGCACGAATCTGTTAATCACTGTCGATGACATTGAGCATACTGCTATTTTTTTTTTTAAATTTAGGGTAAGTAGGAGAAAAATAATTAGGTGCTAAGATAAATACTTTTGCAATTTTGACAGGAATAAAAATTGTTTTCCTCCAAACAGTAGTCGCCCTGTCCCCTTAATCATTCCCACTAGTTAGGAGTATATACATATGATCTGTTATAAAAAAAACCCTTCAAGAAGTCACTTACTGAACTGGTTGTGGTAGCAGTTGCGCCCAGTTGATGATGCCGAGCATGGGTGTGATCCCACTCCCAGCTGCTAAGAGAAACAACTTCTTCGCATTCATCAAGCACCGAGGATCAAAATAACCATCCACTTCACTGGCTTCTATTGTGTCTCCTTCTTTGAGACTTGTAATATAAGGACTCAATGCACCATTGGGGTACTCTTTCACTATAAGGCATAAACAGTCTGGCTCCCATCCTGGGGGTTTGAAGTCTTGATGTAAGAATGGAGGGACAGGAGTATACCTTCTACTCACTTCAGTACCTATAATGCGAAAGAAAAACAAACTCTTTAAAATGGCAAGCATAATAAATTACTGAAGCTGCTGCACATATAATATACAAATGAGAGTTTTAACTTAAAATAACATAAGAGATGAATGTTCATTTGAAAAAGGTAGCCATTTTATTATCATTTGCACATTATTATTATTAACATATTAAGTCCTAAATATTGTGAAATATCATTAATGACTGACTTGATTCTGAAAAGAAATCTTCTAATACAATAGAACTATGATCTTATTGCTTAACATTGACTATGTTTTTGTTTCTTGATATTTTAGAGCTTTCCTCACTTATTCTGTTGAATTATTTGAAAATAAATTCTCCATAGTGGTTACATACTTCTTGGAGAAAAATTAGCAGCCTTTTATCATTTGGAAACAAATTAAAATATGATTAATGAACAAAATATAAAATGCAGAATATTAAGACACTTTTAGTGTGTTCTCTGAAACATATTCTAGCAATAAGTGTAAAACTTCCAGATTAAAGTAGAAGAAATTGTATGCTGTGATTAACGTGTAACATTTTAAATATTTTTCTTGTTTTAATTTCATCCAAGTTCTCTAATAAATTAAATCAAGTTTTACTGTATTTAATGTATTAATATTATAATCGATTTTTTCTACAATATTGATCTAAACTGGTTTAAATAAAAAAAGAAAAAGTGTTTTGCTTTTCTTTAAAACCTGTTCAACTTTCCCTCCAGCTAAAAGAAATGCTAATGTTTATTTTAACAAAATTCCATACCTAGCACCTCTGCGCGCACCACAATGTTCTGCCCGACGGAGGAGACGTCCAGCGTCTTTTCCGACCCTCGCAACACCAACAGGTGCACGTTGGGTGTGAGTTTTTGCGTGGCCACTACGCACAAGTGCTCGTAGTGGAACAAGGTGAAGGTTTCGTCTACTGCATCCGTCACGGGCGTGGAGGTCGTCGCAGCAGCCCCCGGCGCCGCAGACACAGTCTCCAACGACGCCCACGCCACAGGCGACGCTTTGCGGAACGTGGCCTATACAACGAGGAAACGATGAATCAAGCGTTCTCTACTGCAATGGTGGGAATAATCCAAATAGTTATAATGATAGACTACTACTATAGAAGTCGCCACGGACGATGACATGTGGCTTCGGGTGCGTAGTAGTCCTTGGAAAAACACGTGATAGAATAAAGCAGAGTTTCTATAACTTTTTTGTTTTGTGGACCACTTGCCATGTTTTTCGGTTTTGGGTAGATCCCCTGCTCATCTAATATTGAATTTTTGCAAATTCATCGACTTCAAATGTGTTTTTGACTGCTGGCAGAGTGCTAATCACTTTGAAAAATTTAAATTTCTAACTGTACTGTGAAAACCATAAAAAATGACATGTTACTGTTTATACATTTATTAATTGAATTCAAATTAAAACCAACCAAATTAAAATTGAGTTTTAATTACATTATTTAAAATTACACTATTACATAAAATCACTAAGCAAAAACTACATGCTTTTAGAGAGGGATGACCTGATGCTTTAATAACAAATTTTCATCATATAGCATCAATTTAGTTAGGTTTAATCTCAAATCTCCTCAATCAGTGAGGTCCAGTCTGTTTTTTTTTGTTATGAGTTTGGCAACCGCGCTGAAACCCCTTTCCACCTGGTATGAAGATGGAAACGCAATTAAAAACTTTCTCGCGATATTCCATAATACCGGATAAGTAACAGGTACGACATACATACACTGTATGTGGATTATTCCATCCATGGAAAGCCAAAATTAAGGTCACGATCTGCTTAAATGAGATCCCCTTTTACATCTCACGGAGGCCCAATTTTTTTTCGCTGACATGGACCCCATGCAGGTCGTAGTCGACTCCTGGGTGTCAATGGTATAAAGTATTCGCCAAAAATGAAAAAAACAAACAAACAAACTTATCGAACATTATTATCGCTCAGTTTTCTCGTCTCAGGTAGATGAACATTTGACCCACAGTTGTACAACGGTCCGTTACTGACATATTAACCCACCAGAGTGTACAAGAGTCCTGTTTGATTCGGCCTCCGTCACAATTCAGATTTAAATAATATACTTTTGTCAGCACCAATCTCAACAACTTTTTATTCGTCCTTCCTAGACGAGAAAAAATGGATCGTCGTATAACAATATACGATTAGTGGATAAAATTATAGTAATTTATACTGGAGCATGGATTTCTGAGGATTTCAGTTCAGGAAGATCGGTAACAGAGAAACTTCCGACTTAGCGCCAAATAATTGGAGTGTGTCCGCTACAATATTACAGGACAAAGCGACTATCTGAGAAGCAGTTTTTCTATCTTTATTCAGAATTAATGTTTTATTTTTCGGAATAGGAGGGGGGAGGTTCCGGACACCCTAGAGTGCTTCATTTGGCAAGGCTCCCCGAGTCCTTGCCCACCATAAACTCAAGGCAATATTACAATAACCATTATCTTTTTTATCCACAGTACAACACCGAATCATTACTCAAACCCTGTAGATTGGCAGTGACACGAATTAGGGAATACATACAGAAGGTATACTTAATCTTATTAGGATTCATCCAATATTATTCTAGTTGTTCTCCATAATGACCTTTGTATCACTGTCGTAAGATGATAATTAGCACTATCAGTGATCCGCCACCTGGTACAGAGCATTGAATGCTAATATACGTGTATTATACGCTACCTAAATACAAATACGTCAAAAAATTCAAGAAATAGTCTTTTTTATTTTTGTTCAATTAATTGTGGCGGGGGGGGTGGTGAGAAAATGCTTTCCCCTTCAAATCCCGATCACAACAATACTTTCACTCATATTCACTACTTGGCTTTGCACGGGATACATCTTTCCTTGGAAACGTTCTACTGTGGCGTGGAAATGAAAAGAAAACCAATTCCAGTGTCTATTCAGAGCGAAGTGATTGAATATCAGAGACGCCTTTCATTTCGACGGAAGCTCCGAATTCAACTTCCATCATGTCATTTCATGGTCCGCCAGACCTTTAAATTGCCTACACCGCGCTTCGAACCACAAACCTCCGGGGATTCAACCTAGACCATCAATCACGCGCTCCCTCGGGCAGCGACCTTGCTTTGTCATCTGTAACGAATTAATCAGTCATTTGATTAATGAACCCATTTCCCACATATAGCGCTTTTCGCCTTGCTTCTGTATTCCGTCGCCAGGAGCCTCTGAGAACACGATGGCGTGTGGTTGCGTTGCATTCGCAGAGGGAATTGGCTACCGCTTCACGCGAGATCCCAAAAGCTTTGCAACAGATCAATCTGCAAGGGAGGTCGTCCAATGCGTAATAGAGAGAGAAGGAACATAACACTTCGAAATCAAACTCGTATTTACATTCTCTGTGACGGAAAGTGATTGAATTAATCAAAAAGTGCTTTGCCTTACATTTTATTTCGATGAAATAATTGTACAAATAGGGGACGAATAACGTAAACCCCTAACACCTTAAGAAAACAAGTCTATTGTATTTCTAAAACTATCTTCGCCACCGCAAAATATGACATTCAACAAAGAAAATTATATTGTTTTAAACTTATTCAAGATCTGGCGATATAGCATATTTTAGTTTTTAAGTGCATAGAAAATTTTCTCATGTTATATAAATCTTTGACAATATTTATACTCGTAGAGCAAATATCTAGCAACCTCTCAAATACTTTTTGCGTAGAGCGAGGATTTTCCCAACGCTTATGTTATAATTTACTTAAACACAGATAAGTTTTAAAAACTAACCTGTTAGAGGATGTCAATAGTACTGCGGACTCAAGAAAAAAAGAAGAAAATTCAGTATCAAAGGAAAAGAGTGCCATCGTAGTAAAGTTTTGTGAAAACTTCAAAACATAACTTTTTAATTTTATATACTGCCAAGATATATAATATTCGTAAACATTAATGTGATAAAAATTAGCTTACTAAATATCATATCCCCAGTAGACACGTTTCAAAAATTGTCACAAACACGACTGCAAGTTTGAAAACTTTTTAAAACTTCAAAAATTTAGAGATCAACATTTTAAAATGAGTATGTACAAAAAATATCAAGACGTTCTACCAACTGCAAAACAATTAGAAAAAAAAATACAGCCGAGAACTGTTTCAATAAGAAGGAAATGTAAATTATACCTCAAACGGTGAGGCGAAATGTCAGCAGAAAACGAGAGGGACAGAAAATAAGTAATTGAGTTAGAAAAGGGTGAAATTAAGAAAAGCACGCCTCCCACGATAAATTTTGTGCTCCAAAATTGCATACATAGTTTCATGAAGTCTGCCGTCCAGTCTTGAATGACAAAATGACGTTATTGCTGTCTACGCTGCAGTCTGGCACGGAAGATTTGGGAAATAGCACATTTTTCGTGCAGTTCTGCGTGCAAATTTGGAGTGTCAACCAATGAAAACCTTGAGTCTCGTCCCGCGACTGTGACAACTAATGTTCGAAATAGGACTAGCACTGACGAATTATCGCTCAAGCAAACGAAATACAATTTACTTGTAGCAAATAATCGTGGATTACTGCTGTAAGCTAGCACACCACCGACGATGAAAACAGTATTTTCGCTTTCCTAATTAATAAGCACTCTTTATTAAAATTTATTTATTTATTATGATTATCTTTATTAAGAATCAACTTAATTTAACAAACATACATTCAGAAATGAAAAAGTGTTATCAGTAAATATATTTAATTTATAATAGATTGCATAACCGAACCTTACGTTAATTGTCATCTATTATTTGCCGCGACAAATTATACATTATTTTAAGTGATGTACCCGAGTAACCTTAAGGTTGGAGCAACAATCACCAAAACATATTATTGTCGAAAACAAGTAATCGATAAATGAAATCAATTTAAAGAAATATATCACAAATACATTTTATTTGACATTTTAGGTTATATTACAGGTCGTCAAGAAAGACACTTCGAACACTCCACTGTATGCCACTACGTAATAACACCAAACAATGTTTCGTAGTACATTCATTTATTCGTAGTATTCTTTCAGTTAGCTTATTAGCGCAAATTTTTAACAGGCTCTGCGATAGCCACGACCATTTTCCCGAACTGTCGTGCATTGGAACATCAAAACTGTCATGGTAAAATGTATAGTGTGAAGCCATCACAGCTGTCCGAATCACAGGCATCACAGGACATTGGAAGCAAAAACAGCATGCCAAATTGGAGTACAAAATGCATCATGTGAAGCGAGCCCTGAGAGAGGAACCACCTCTGAGATTCCAAAGGGAAGCGCAGAGATCGAAAACAACTGTTCCTTCTAAATATGCACGAGATGCATCAACGAAACTAACCGCAAATTGAGATAGAATCGTTTAAATAAGACGCAATTCTGAGAAGTACGGAAGCTATATAGTTGCAAAGACTTCCGCGGCCAGAGTTATGAGACTCTGGGCCGCGCCGTCATTTTGAAATCTAGAATTTTGACCACCTGTTTGTTCTTCAGACCAATGGATGTTGAGAAGTTCGAGAGCCCACCCTCTCTTAAAAAAGGCACAGAAAGATGAGCTTCAAAGAAATAAACTTTATTGTCAAAAAGCAGTTACAAACTGTGTATGACCACGTGGAGGATAATTAATTTACTCCCCGGAAGCAAGCAAGGGACCATCCCATCAATTCCGATTAAGGGTCCTATGGCAGAGGCGGATTTAACATTTCAACAAACGATAAAAATAGTTCGGTACGTGTTATCACACCAACAAATTTGTAATCACAAAAATGTAATTTCACAAGTACAAACCATCGGAAAGTATTGTTGATAAATCGTAACTATTAAATAACACTAAATTGGCGAATAATTATTTCAATAGATGCCGCTCCTAGGCAAGAGCTTAGCGAGTTTAAAAAAAAAACCGCTTCTACCCTAAGAAAAACCGACGTGGTCGGAGAAACCGAAAGAAAAAAAATATTTCGACGTGGCGTCACCTGGACAGATGCTCGGGGAAGCTGTGTGTTAGAAACAGAAATAGACGATAAACTATTAATAGAGTTTTCTACATAAAAGTCATAGTTTCCCTATGTTAAACTTGACACAACATAAAGCTTTTTCGGCCGCGTGTCGATCATCCTCGGGGCACAAGAAGAAAATAATGAACAAGGCAAGGACACGAGTATATTTGTGTATATTTTATGAAGCATGGGATGTAGTACTAGATAAGTTTACTAGTTTGTCCGGGACAAACCGTGGCACCAGAATTTTATAAAACTTATTATAACATTTTATAAAACCCGCCTCGACTCCCATACTTACGAAGGCCAGGTTGGATGTTGTGTATGGACTTACGGAGTCGAGGCGGGTAGTGAAGCGGGAATAGGAGCAGGTTCGAGTCCCAGTCCATCGCAATTTCCACTTGACCTTAGACGATACAAGGACACTTCCTCCTCTTCAAAAATTACATGAAAAAGAATGGAATGCGAATCCATCATATAAATATTTATAGATAAATTTATTGTCAGAAAAAGTTACAAACTGAGTATGACCTCGTGGAGGACAATAAAGTAATTTACTCTCCGGAAGCAAGGAAGGAACTATCCCAACAATTCCGATCAAGGGCTCTAAGGCAGAGGTGGATTGAAAAGATAAGAACCCTGGTCAGGATGGGGAGAAAAGTCACTCTCCTCAATGTTTGAGTGAGAGGTCACATCTAAGTCGTGTTAATACTATTTCAGAGGAATTACATTCCCTTCATCAGCGAGGCAATCTAACTTCCTACGTAAGTTAGCACGGAGCTCTCTGCATGGACGGAGACTTAATATGATAGGCCCATATCGCAGGCACGCAATATTGCTTAGTTTAAGGGGAATATTCTATTCCAACATCCCTCACGGGGAAGGGAACTCCGCAATTACTACATACGAGAGTTAATTTTGACCAAAAAACAATTCATTTTCAGAGTACTTTTGATGACATTGTAATAGAGTTATTTTGAAATAAACATTTTTGATCGATGGTATTACAACATTTAAAAAAAATACAAAGAAAATTTCCAGCGAGTTTCCTGCCTGATTCAGTGAATATTGTTCGAAATAATGACATTATTAAAAAAAAACGCATGGTTGTGTCTGCTCTGTATGGTTTCCTGAAAGAAACTTATTGCAATTATATTTAAACTTTTCTTTTAATTTTAAATGAGTGAAATAGTAAAATAGTAAGAATAAGATACGGGCAAAATATCCCTAAAATTATTCACTGTGCCTTATTTCTAAAAGGTACAATTTTTGTACAAAATCTTTTTTTCTTTTTTCATCATACCAAAAATGAGGAATTATCACAAAGCTTATTTTATGGACACGGGCCGTATCGTAATCTTGCATTTTAAGTATATATTATTTGTTTTATGATTTAATTAATTATTAAAGTTGAATTTTAATTGTAATCCATACTAATATATAAATGCGTAACGCGATAGCGCGTCTGTCTGTTTGTTACTTAATCACGCTTAAATCACAGAATCGATCGTGATGAAATTTAGCTCGGAGATAGCTTAGATGTCTAGGATGAACATAGACTACCATTTATTTTTAAATTGTGTGATTGTGTGATAAGAAAAATAGAAATAGTTTTTGACAACAAATGTCGATAAAATTGGGAGAAAATTGACTTATATTTGCTTACGCTGCCTAGATGTTTAGAGATAGGTGACAACTATGAATGCCAATATTGTTTGTCTCAAAGGGTTCTACAAAAAAAAGGCGACAGCATATGTCTATCTACAAAAATTAACCGAAATTATCGATAAAACTATATAAAAAAGTAGTATTCAAATACTTCAATGTAAGAGTAATTTAAGAAAGAAAATATCAATCGTCAAGTTTAATGGATAATTTGTTTCGTACATTTAACAAAGATAAAAAAGTCTTTAAATCGTGAAATGTCGACGAATAGTTTAGATTTTACAAGAATTGTAATGAAGTGATGCAGCCGCGTCATGCCTCGGAAGCGAAAATTTGACCAGCGCGGCTCCCACGAGATGGTGCAGCGTATACAGCCAAGTTTTGTATTATTATGAATTTGAAAATTTAGAATGCTGATTATGTTTTTGAAGATCAGTAAGTATATGTATTTTGATCTTACAATATAGATTTTATTTTTCCACAGTAAAAGAAGATTAGTCCCAGGCAACGCTGAATAATCAGATAAAATTTGTAGCTTTTCGTAGATGTGTGGCGTAAGTTCACCGTCTGCGGTTAGCAACCGCGCCTCTGCGACTCACCACCGCAGTTGTAATACTCGGATACAGCAATCTGGATCATACCTACACGCAGATCCTCCTATCCCAAATTCAGCGATGATTCTGGTGAGTAAACTCAAAGCAATAACTGAACCTCAATAGAACTCTTTATTCCGTGGTCCTCGCTGGCCGAAAACACACACACACGCACGCACACACACACACACACACACACGCGCGCGCGC
>NNCF01129571.1:0-37566 GCA_002313205.1 Laupala kohalensis
CGTGGGTTATTGGTGAAACAAAATTTTTAACATACATACACACATTCGGCATTGGTCATCACCACAAAATTTCGGAAATCGATTTTTCTGGAACTAATTCGTAATGTTTCGAAGAGATGTCGAAATCATCTTTTGACCGATTACAATAGTGCCCTTGTCCATTAGTTGCGGCGAACACAAGCGTAAAATAAAATAAAGGAAGCAGAAAGTGGATATTAGTAAATATTCCATTGTAGACTGGAATAACATATTTGCAACAACTCTTTCGAACTTACCAAAATGAGTGAAATGTTTCCGCAACCGTCTTCTTGTTTAAACATGTCAAGAGCAAATAAGTGTAGTGAATTGATTGGAGTCTAAGAGTGTAGAAAAAGCTCAGAGTGAATAGTAGTTGTAGAGTGTACATGATTGTTCTCAGCAATTCTGATTAGGTTCTATTTGTTATAGTTATTAATATGTTCTATTTATGTTATAGCAATTACTTTTATGCTAAGGGTATAGGAGGGGTAACGACATATGTGTGTATATTGAGCGTGTTTGTACGTATGAGCGTGTTTCTGTTACTGTTTGTATGAGAAAATGTGTTTGCATATGTATGTGAATATACGCACATATGAGCCTCATGTAGGTAATTAATTAATATATAATATCCACTTAAGACATCCACCAGGTCTATATTCAGTTCTAAATTAATGCTTCAAAAGGATGGAGAGAGAGCATCATTAACTCTTATGAAACTAAAAAGCCACACTGTTGCTAACCCATATGTACTAATTATATTTGCAGTGAACTACCAATAGACATTTAAGAAGATTACAATACACGCTAGCCGAATAACCGTCATTGTCTAGGGTATTTTCTAAGAATAATCTTTATTTTACTCAGAAAATAATAAAATTATCTATATTGTACTTTTGTTGTGGGGACTTACGGCTCATGTCGACATCAAAGGTCATTAGAGCCCGAAAAACTTGTACAAGTAGGGAAAATGAAGTTATGCACTAGGGAGAGCCAACATGACACTTCCCGCGTGTGGGACTCGCCGAACGACTCAACCGTAGCCACTAACAACCCTCCTGATATACAACATACAATACTTTGCAATACTTTTCTTAACAAACATTTACTTGGAAAATTACAGTAATAATTAGTCAACCAAGTTCTTAAGATTTTCACAGCACAGCTCTTCTATCTAGTTGAAAATACAACAATCGGGCAAAAAAAATTCTCATTTATCTGCTATTTAATTCACTGAGCCCTCCCTTTTTCTTCTTTTTATGCCAAATCTTAAAATTCTTAAATATAGACACCATCACAACTCGACAAGATTTATTTTTTACATTCCGTTTTTTTTAAATAAATAAGTCAACATATTGGTGAAAACAGTAAAAATATATTGATGTTTTGAATGTTTTAGGTTTACAATATTACTACTCCTTCATTTAAAAAAATTATTTTTTTTTACTAGTATAAATGCAAAACAAAATTGACGAATCTAATAGTTAAGAATATATATTTTAAAATAACTCTTATTTTGCACTCCACCTCAATTAGAAGTTGGAGATTCATATATTTACAAATCCAGTAGAAAAGCAGTGTCATAAGTTCCTCACTCAGTGTACAAAAACAACCAAGAACAATTAAACAGTAAAAACATTTAGTCGATGCATACATTACAGATAGGAACAATTAAAAGAAAACATAACACAACTTCACCTTTTTTTTTCTATTTCACTCTCCNACAATTAAAAGAAAACATAACACAACTTCACCTTTTTTTTTCTATTTCACTCTCCCTGCTTCATCTTCTTCAGCTGCTGCCTCTCTATCAAGGTGTCTCTCAAGCGTTTGACCCGTTTCAGTCGAATCAGATCACCTCTGACGTAGTCAATCCTCACAAAATCTTCTCTGGTTCTTGCAGTCAGTAACAATCTGCGCAAGAGCTCCCCTATACGATCCATGTAGTCCTCCAGCTCATGCGACTGAGAAAGGAAAAATGGATAAATAAGTAAATTACGCAATTTTAATTTACTGCCCTTATTAAATTATTAACTTTTACGACTTTTTATAGACAAATAACTGCATTTCACTCATGACATATCAGCCAGGAGATATCATAAATAGTGCAGTGTCCCAGTAAGAAAAGAAAAAAAGATTCCTTATTTATCATTAGAAAGACATAATGAAATTGAATATCTTCAAATCCGTGGTTAAAAACTACCTCCTGCACCAGTGCTTCTACACTGTAAAAGAATTTATTGATTGTAATAAAAGTTAAATCCGTCTTGTACTTTATCACACCATTGCTGTAGCACTTTTTAAATAACTTATAACAATTTCAAAAACTATTTTCTTGCATGATTGTGTTGCCGTATGGCTCATATTAATTTAGTTTTATGTGTACTCAACTTTGGCACGGTTGTGTACATTAATTCTGTAGCCCCATCCTGGCCCGGATTTTTCTCCGTTTTTCCTTCGGGTAGAGGCGGATTTCTTATACAGGTTCTCTAGGCTTTGTCTAGGGGCGTGTTTAATGTAACAATAAATCGTGAATTTAGTGGGTTTTTTTCAACTCTTATGATTTTTAAACTCTATACTCAGAATAATCTATAGTTCGATAATAACTTGTACATGTAATTTTTTGTTTTAAATTACAAACATATTGACATTATATATGTATTATAACTCGCAGCTAACTTTTTGTCTTATCTAGGAACTTATGCTGATTTTTTTTAATCCGCCTCTGCCTTAGGGCCCTTGATCAGAATTGAGGGGATGGTCTCTTGCTTGCTTCCGGAGAGTAAATTAGTTTATTGTCTTCCACGTAGTCATATGCAGTTTGCACTGTTTTTTGACAATAAATTTATTATTATCATTAAATTGAATCACTCACATAGACACTGGTGTCGTCACTCTGTTTTCATTGATGCGCAAAACTCCATAAATTAAATATTACGAGAATAAAATTAATTAGGCATCGATTGCAATGATCAGTACACGGCAAAATGAACAAAACTGATTAAATATTTCATAAAATATCTGAAATTAGCGTACATAAAAATAGTACTGTGTTCATATTCTGGGAACATCATTTCGGAGCAGTGAGAATGAAGTGAAATATGGTTGAGACACATTCCAGCCTTTTAACATCCTCAATGCACTAATTAAATAGTTCATTGATTAAAAACGACCACAATGTAGAGAATTAATTAACAATTTATTGTAAAAAAGTTACAAAATACTTATGCCTACTAGGAAGATAAACGATTTTACTACAAAAAACAAATTAAATCAATTTGAGGCATAGTTACATTCCTCTGCTGTGTACTTGTGCCCGTTCCGGCGTGAGGTGAATCTCCATAGCCTTCGTATGATTCACACAGTCGGTAATTTTTATTAACTGTCGGGACATGCACATACTTTTCTTTTCTCCGTCAGGCATTTAGTTTTTCTTAGAAATAAAACTGAAAATTTATTATCACAAAAGTGGAGAAATTATAAGTTAATCTGTTGGGATATCATATAAGAGACCCGGGAATGCCGGGTAAAATGAGCTAGAGTGGAGAATGGAATTAACAAAAGTAAATTAGCAAGATGTAAATTTTCATACATCACAATTTCACAATTGCAGGTCTCTCCATGTTAAATTTCAATAACATCTATTTCCATCACATATAAAATACTGTATTTAACCTACTACAAATAATTCTTGATAGAAAAAATGTCTCCAGGATCTTACGCTGAATTATCGTAAAAGTTCTGACAATTAAAAGATCCTCTAATGACTTTCATTAGCACAAGTTGCGAGAGTCCTGAAATTGTAAGAAAAATGTACTTCCTTTCGGTATGCTAATTTGTGGAAAATTTTATTAAATAATAATACCTGTAGATAAAACAAAGAATTCTTTTAATCAAAATTTTTTATACTGCACAAAATAATTCTGAGGAACAAAACATGACTATTTATGATGAACAGTCAATAGATAGTTCGTTGTCCTGGACACTCATGAAATTGTTAATAAAAGTGATAGGAAATTTGAAAAAGTATATCCTAGATACAATCACACTTTGTCGTTCTCAACAATACCATATAGCACATGGAATTCTACTCCGAGGAAATAGTAGCCACTTCCAAAACATCGTTCCATTCCCCAAAAGAAGAAGTTAATAAGGATGATCACAGATTCATTCAATTTTTATATGTATATATAGCATAGAGTGTCTTTCTGATAATAACTAATCACTATTTTAAAGTTGTAACCCTCCAGTAGGATCATCTTTTTGGTGTGTCTTCTGAAGATAATCACAATTTATTTTATTATGTATTTAAACGCATAATTATCTGTGGTAATACAAAACAAATCAACAAGAGAACAATATAACCTGTACCCAGACTCAGTAATATACAATACAGGCATACATAACATAATATACCTAAATTTCATCTGCATAATTGTCATTGGAATAAAAACTATTTATGACACATTTTGATATTAATACAAAAACGAACATTTCAAATATATTTTTTTTAAATTATTGTGCACGATATTAGAGAATGCTGAAAGTAAAAATCATCTGCACAGAGTACCGTCTTACTCCTGAACACAAGATCAAATAAATTATAGAAATACAAGAACAAAANAGAGGAAGATGGATCTTTTTATATCATTCTTCTTTGGAATTAATTTCATTAGCAAAATGGTCAAGCACTTCAAGTACAGGAATAAAAGTGAGTGCTTGCTTAACAATAACCGGTGATGAAGCCACTCCAAATTTGTTTTCTAAGATGTTTCTACAGGCAACATGCATTTTGCAGACGTAAAGAGCGTGATGAGATGTATCTAAGCCACCACACATGCAAAACGAAAAAACCAAAAATCCTAGTTTGTACAATTTTGCTTAAAAAGGACCGTGCCATGAAAATACCAGCTTGATAAGTTTTTTTGACGAGATGAAACCTTTTGATTTAACTACAAATTCTACATTTGAAAAATAATAGTTTTATAGGACCAAAGGACACCCACATTGTAATTCACAGATTGCATTTCGGACAATATCTCTCTGAAAGGTAAACAACTCTCATACTTTACAATTTTACTGATGAATATGTTGCTACTAAAAATGCAAGTTAAAATTGTTTGAAAACACACTTTTCCATACAGTTTCTGATGTTTTCATTTTAATTCTAATGTAATCAAATCAAAATAGTGATATTATTGACGTACTGATTCGTTTTTAAACTTGGTGTTGATAACACTATCACACACATAGACACACATCGAGCAGGCCACAGAAGCTCATAGATGTACGTTAATGACACATACAACAGCAGAGAAAAGAAAATCACATATTTAATTACCCAGATGTTGATCAACATAAGTTAAATTGTTGACAAAAAATCAGAACCCACAATCACTTCTACACCTAGACTTAAAAATTTTTTAATTCGTTTTCTCAAAGTAGAGAAAAGATATTAAAATACTTAGGAGTAAAAACAACAGTAGCAAATAAAAACAGATTTGTGCTGAATGGTTTAATAATTAGTTTCACAAAATCCATCTTGGAAAATGAAGTTAGCTGTACATCACACTGTAATGAAACCTATTTGTATTGAAGAGGTGTGAGATATGGGTGTAAACCAAAATGGATTCAAGTCTTTTGAATAAGTGGGAGAGTAAAATTCTAAGAATGATCAATGACACAGAGTGTAAAAGTCCAAACAAGCAAAGCAATCACACAGTAGCTATATGTATATACATATATTACAATTTGACAGAAAAAATTGTTTAGTTATTATATCTCTGTGTGTTCAAAGAGTAAAAAGAAATAACCTACTTGTTAATTCTACCATTCCACCATCAAAATATTTAAAACACACAGTAATACCAAATATCTACATTAATTGCAATTGGAGTGGCATAATATAATACATGCATCCAAGCAATAAAATATTAATCCAATGTGTAATTAACTTCTAATATTAATTGGTGCAAAGAGTATCCAATCAAAAACCAATCTTGTCAGCTTTCATATTAAATCCCAAATTTTTTACCATGTTCTTGTAGACCTTAAAGTTACAGGAAGTGTAACTCCCAGATCACTAAAATCTTCCCTCCATTCAAGTTCTAGATAAAACATTAAATAATTCCAAAGCAGGAATATTTAATTATATTTAAAGATAAAACTGCATGCCTACATTCCATTAGCCATATGTTTTACAGAACAACTTCCTTCAATACAGAGTTATTTGCACTACATATTTCACACAGTCTACAGCTTTAAAAAGGTCAGGGACAAAATTCTGAATTTGTTGATCTCAAAATTTCCACTAACACATGAACGGTACAAATATGGAAAATCTAATAAATCTTTGATTAAAATTTCCGAAGCGACACCAAAATAGCTTGTTTTTCTAGCGATTAAGATGTTTTTATTAATTATATGCTCTCGCAGAAACTTGCTATACTAAGCTAGGAAACCAATCGGGTTACTCCTTCGAAGTGTAATACGATCCCACAAATAAGTATAATGAAACTTAATTCATGCAATTCGAGATTAATTTGCGAGACAATTTATAAATCACTCACAGTGTCTACATATTCAGGATCAATACGGATAGCCATCTCACAGCGTAAACCAAATAAAATTCTTGAAAACGACAGAAAAAAACTCCGTCGAAGTCACCTATTGACCACTGCCTCAGGGACCTCGAATTCCGCAGAAGCCTCGTCTCAAGAACTGATGTCCACAGCGATGCGTTCGGATGTTGTCGGGTATTTCCGCCGATGGTGAATACCAGTTCACAGTGTTGCCAATTCGCAGGAGATAGGAAGGTGAGAGAACGCGGAGGTCTTTACATGTTTCTTGAGAATTCTAGGTGGTCGGTCATTGCTGAGATACAAGATTCTGCTTATTTTTGCTTTATTTCGAGGATTTAAGGTAGTAACAGCATAGGTAGAATTATATCACCAAACTAACTGAAATTAGCGTACATAAAAAGAGTACTGTGTTCATATTCTGGGAACATCATTTCGGTGCAGAGAGAATGAAGTGAAATATTGTTGACACACATTCCAGCTTTTTAACATCCTCAATGCACTAATTAAATAGTTCATTGATTAAAAACGACCACAATGTAGAGAATTAATTAACAATTTATTGTAAAAAAGTTACAAAATACTTATGCCTACTAGGAAGATAAACGATTTTACTACAAAAAACAAATTAAATCAATTCGAGGCATAGTTACATTCCTCTGCTGTGTACTTGTGCCCGTTCCGGCGTGAGGTGAATCTCCATAGCCTTCGTATGATTCACACAGTCGGTAATTTTTATTAACTGTCGGGACATGCACATACTTTTCTTTTCTCCGTCAGGCATTTAGTTTTTCTTAGAAATAAAACTGAAAATTTATTATCACAAAAGTGGAGAAATTATAAGTTAATCTGTTGGGATATCATATGAGACCCGGGAATGCCGGGTAAAATGAGCTAGAGTGGAGAATGGAATTAACAAAAGTAAATTAGCAAGCTGTAAATTTTCATACATCACAATTTCACAATTGCAGGTCTCTCCATGTTAAATTTCAATAACATCTATTTCCATCACATATAAAATACTGTATTTAACCTACTACAAATAATTCTTGATAGAAAAAATATCTCCAGGATCTTACGCTGAATTATCGTAAAAGTTCTGACAATTAAAAGATCCTCTGATGACTTTCATTATCATAAGTTTCGAGAGTCCTGAAATTGTAAGAAAAATGTACTTCCTTTCGGTATGCTAATTTGATGATAAATTATTAAAATAATTATATCTGCAGATATAACAAATCAATATTTCAATCAAAATGTTATTATACCACATAATTGAGAGAAACAAAACATGACTATTTATGATGGACAGTACTTCATGATAAGCTCCTCTCATTACTTAAAATAATTCATGACACCGACATAAAATGGATTATCCAATGTCACTGATTTAAGAATAACTGTTTTTCTCTCGTATTTTTTTCTATTAACATTAAAATTGCTTTATTTTTTTTTAGCTATCACAGTGATTATAAGAGAAATGTAGCCAAAATCATAAAAATCACAAATAAAGTTGTCAGAGGGAAGAAGCCACAAAAGAAGCCGAGTCTCATCTCTGATCTAAGTGAATTAATTATCTTCACTTTATTTATATCACAAACAACTCATTTGCTGGAGAAACCGTCATCACAACAAAACGCGACACTAGGCACCTGATGAAAAAAAGAATAACAACTTAAAACAATAACAGGTTTTATAAGTAGCAAAAGAAAACCGTTAGACAAAAACAAAAGTGACACCCATCAGATGAAGAATGTCGCCGAAATGTTTCACAAAATAACACTCTGGTGTTAAAATGAAATGCATCCTTTTGTAAAATCTCTAACAGTATGGTACAGAGCATTTTGAAAGGAAAAAAAAAACCTTTAGACATCGAAATTTACCAAGTTTTAGTATTTAAAAAAAAACAACACTTATCTGATAATGTGATGTTTCTAGGCCTGTCTATGGATAGTTAATTGTCCTTGGACACTCATGGAATTGTTAATAAAACCATTAAGAAATTTGAAGAAGTATGTCACAGATACAATCACATTTTGTCATTCTTAACAGCAGCAGCTACTTTCAAAATATCCTCTTATTTCCAAAAAGAAGAAGGAAATCTGGATGATTAAAGTTTATACAAATTATATATACATAGAAGAGTGTGTTATTAGCTATATTGGGAAAATAACTAATAAATATTTAAAAGTTTTAACCCTCCAGTAGTATCACCTGTTATGCATGTTTTCAGAAGAATAACATTTTTTCTTTATTTATTTAAACATGTAATTATCTGTGGCAAAACAAAACACATCAACAAGAAAACAAGATAACCTGTACCCAGACTCAGTAATGTACAATCCAGGAATACGTTACATAATATATCGAACTTTAAGATTTTTGATTCTAATGATAATTATTTAGATGAAATTAAAAATAATTATCATTAGAATCAAAAATTATTTCAAATATAATTTTTAATAATTATTGTGCACGATATTAGAGAATGCTGAAAGTAAAAATCACCTGCACAGAGTACAGTCTTGCTCTTGAACACAAGATACGAATAAATGATACAAACACAAGAATAAAATATAGAAATATAAGAACAAAATAAGAAGAAAAAAGGAGAGAAAGAAATATAATTATTTGTATAACATTCTTCTTTGGAATTAATTTCATTAGCAAAATGTTCAAGCACTTCCAAGTACAGGAATAAAAGTCGGTGCTTGCTTAACAAAATCCCAAGATAAAGCCACTCCAAATTTACTACAAGGAAAATTAAAATTTAGTGTGATATTTCAGACAATCAACTATTAAAAATCTGTTCTTTATTCACTAACAATCACTTCATTATCAATGTCACTATGAATTTGTACATTATATATTATCTGGAATTGGATGGAAGAGGACAACGTTTCAAGGTCCAGATACGACCTCCTCTTCAGGGCTAAGTTTCTCTATAAAGACAATACATCTCTTATTCTTATACATCACATAATTTAAACTATAATGTTAGTCATTAATTAAATTACATTAAAAATATATATACACACACAAAGCATATCAAATACTCACTGTCTATTATGCAAGTAAAGGTTTTTGTGAGAACACGTCGTCAATACTTTAAAATATCAGAATTTTTGATTCATTGTCAACATAATCTCTTAACTTGTATAAAATAATCATTATAAGAAATATACTGATCAATAACCGTTTTATATATGTGTTCTTGTCAACTGTTACAGTCAGAATGATACAAAACCAATAGGTACCAATACAATATTATTAAAGTTTTTGGTCATCATTACCAATCTTATTACAAGTTTTTCAAATGATCAACACTATCAGCATTACTTCCACTTACTTGTGCCATGCTCCTTCCTTTCTCTTTCCTGACCTCCCTTGGTCACCTCTTGTTCTTTTCGATCCCGACGCTATTAGGGCTAGGGTATCTTTCATTTTCCTCATTCCTCTTATTCTTTGTCCCCCCTTCATTTTAGACCCCCCTCCATTTGATGTATTTTGTGAGATATGTTTTGGTGTGTTGTAGATCAGGAGGGTTTTTAGTGGGTATAGTTGAGTCATTCAGCGAGTCCCACACGCGGGGAGAGTCATATTGGCTCTCCCTAGTGCGTAACTGCATTTTCCCTACCTCTACAAGTTTTTCGGGCTCCAATGACCTTCGATGTCGACATGAGCCGTAAAGCCCCACACACAAAAAAACAAAACACAATCAGACTCATGAGTGAATATATTATTTTCTAATCGGTTATTCATTGTATTATTTAATTTTATGTCGATGGATTCTGAAATGTACCTCCAGAAATAATTCTCTTCTTTGTCTATTATTTGAACTCGAGAGAAATCCGTATTATGGTTCAATTTAACACAATGTTTTACTGCACTACTTTTTTTTAATCTCTTTGCCATTTTTTACCATTCTAATATCTTGGATTCTAGTCTCAAGTTCTCTTTTAGATTGTCCAATATAAACTAAATCACAGTTTTGACATTAATTTTACACACTATTCCAATATTACCATCTACTACTAGTTTATTTTTATTATTCTTGGCAAGAATGATTTTGTTCCAGGTTTTATAGATTATTTTAGTATTGATTCAATTTGAGGAATATAAGGTAAAATCATACAATTTTTTGATCTTTGGGCTGGTTCAATTATGTCTTTCTTATAATTTATAAATCTGTAATTTGTTTCATAATAATATTTTTGGGATAATCATTCTTTATTTCTTTAAATTTCAAAAACAATTTTTCTTAAAAACTTAGGATGAGAAATTTCATAAAAACTATGGAGTAGTCCTTTCACTATTCTAGTTTTGTGGTTAATATGATGGTTAGATCTAAAATCCAATAATTTATCAACACAACTAGGTTTTTTATACCAATCAATAATAATATAGCGAAACACATTCATGATTTTTACATCTAAATAATTAATACATTTTAGTTCTTCAACTTCAATTGTAAAATTAATATTAAGACAATAACTACGAATTTTTTTTAGTCTATCATCAACTTTATCGTTCTTAATTATAATTAGGCAATCATCCACATGTCATCCATAAAATATAAAGTCAAATCCTACTAAACATTCTCGTTTTACTTCTCTCATTACTATTTCACATAACATATAACTAAGTATACCGCAAATTGGTGTTCCCTCAGTTTGATTGTAATATTTATTGTTAAAAATAAAATAATTTGATACTTAGATAAGGCTCAAACTCATAATAATTCCCGAAGTTGGAAGTTCTATTTCACATTTTCTCTTTTTAATTATTTTTTCAATTGATGGCAAAATATGATGATGGGGTATAAAGGGATACATATTTTCCACATATACATATAGTAAAGTATTAAGACAATCAGAGAAAGAAATTGTGTGTTTAATCACTCCAAAGATGTTTTTACAGGTGTCTTACATTTCCCATACACAGAGAGCATCATGAGAAGCATCTAAGTCACCCTACATGCAGCATAGAAATACTGGAAGACCTAATTTGTACAATTTTGCTTAGAACAGACCATGTCCTGAAAGTAGCAAAGGAAAGTTTCTTGTTGGAACGAAACCTTAAGATATACCCACAAATTCTACATTTGAAATATAATAGTATCATAGGAGAAAAGGGCACCCATGTCATAATTCACAGATCTCTTTTAACTAAAATTCAGACAATACCTCTCTGAAGGGCTAACAACCCTTAATGTTCAGTTTTACTGATGAATAGCATGCAACTCAAATGCAAGTAAAATTTGTTTGAAAACAGCTCTTTCCACTCAGTTTCATTAATTTTTCATTTTCATTCTAATGTAATCAAATCAAAATAGTGACATAACTGATGTACTGATACATTTGTAAACTTAGTGTTGATAACACTTTCTCACACGCAGCCACATATCGAGTAGACCACAGAAGCTCCTAGCTGTACGTTAGGCTCATTTGTCAATTCAGTGGTTGAACCAACACAGTTGCTGGATGTATATATGTATACATATATTGTAATTTCATTAAAAATTAGTTTGGTTATAACATCTCTAAAATGTAAGAAGAGTTCAGCAACATGTTAATTCTACAATCGCTCCATCAAAATATTTCAAACACATCGTTATACCAAATATCTACATTAATTGCAATTGGAGTGGCATAATATAATACATGCATCCAAGCAATAAAATATTAATCCAATGTGTAATTAACTTCTAATATTAATTGGTGCAAAGAGTATCCAATCAAAAACCAATCTTGTCAGCTTTCATATTAAATCCCAAATTTTTTACCATGTTCTTGTAGACCTTAAAGTTACAGGAAGTGTAACTCCCAGATCACTAAAATCTTCCCTCCATTCAAGTTCTAGATAAAACATTACATAATTCCAAAGCAGGAATATTTAATTATATTTAAAGATAAAACTGCATGCCTACATTCCATTTGCCATATGTTTTACAGAACAACTTCCTTCAATACAGAGTTATTTGCACTACATATTTCACACAGTCTACAGCTTTAAAAAGGTCAGGGACAAAATTCTGAATTTGTTGATCTCAAAATCTCAACTAACACATGAACGGTACAAATATGGAAAATCTAATAAATCTTTGATTAATATTTCCGAAGCGACACCAAAGTAGCAAGTTTTTCTAGCGATTAAGATGTTTTTATTAATTATATGCTCTCGCAGAAACTTGCTATACAAAGCTAGGAAACCAATCGGGTTACTCCTTCGAAGTGTAATACGATCCCACAAATAAGTATCATGAAATTTAATTCATGCAATTCGAGATTAATTTGCGAGACAATTTATAAATCACTCACAGTGTCTACATATTCAGGATCAATACGGATAGCCATCTCACAGCGTAAACCAAATAAAATTCTTGAAAACGACAGAAAAAAACTCCGTCGAAGTCACCTATTGACCACTGCCTCAGGGACCTCGAATATGCTCGAATTCCCTAGAAGACTCGTCTGAAAACCTGTGTCCACAGCGATTCAAAGAGAAAGCAACCATGTTCGGATGTTGTCGGGTATTTCCGCCGACACCCGCCGATGGTGAATACCAGTTCACAGTGTTGCCAATTCGCAGGAGATAGGAAGGTGAGAGAACTCGGTCTTTGAATGTTTCTTGAGAATTCTAGGTGGTCGGTCATTGCTGACATACAATATTCTGCTTATTTTTGCTTTATTTCGAGGATTTAAGGTAGTAACAGCATAGGTAGAATTAAATCACCAAACTAACTGAAATTAACCGGGCCATTTCATTGAAATAATTGCAATTATAATTGGTGTAATACATTGCTTTTTATGTGGAAAGCAACTAATTTCCATAAAATAAAGAAAGCTCTTTAACTTTTTCTAAGGAGAGGTGGATAAATTACAAAAATGTGATACTCGACACCATGTTTGCTCAGACAGCATTTAGCAAAGAAATGATATATGCAAAGAAATCATGTTTATTGTTAATTATTATTGGTGTTATTGTGTTTTAAACAATTATAAACAAAATAAAGAAAACAATTTTACATCTCAGGGATTTGACTAGGAGTGCTGGTCCCACCTTAAAAGATATGAAATTTGAAACATGTTTATAAATCTTGGTTATTCCCAACAACAACAAAACACTAAGTTAAAAAAAGCTCTATAAGGCTACAAGGACAACAAATGGTCTTAATGAAAAATATTTAACACAACTTCACCAGGACTGCGTTCCGATTTTAGCTCCCCATCTCTACCCGTTTGAAGAAACGTTCCGATTTTGGTAGCGTTCTTCTGGGAGCGACATTTCTGAACAGAGAGGATGAAGTGGAATGAGGTTATGAGACACATTCCAGCCTTTTACAATATTTAGTGCACTTATTAAATAGTTTATTGGCCGAAAAGGACAACATGGTGTAAAGTTAATAAATATTTTATTGTAAAAAATGTTACAAACTGCTTATGTCTACTTGGAGGAAAAATGATTTTACTACAATAAACAAATTAAATCAAATCCATGCGTAGCTACTTTCCTGTTACGTGTACTTGTGCCTGTTCCGACGTTAGGTTCATGTGATTCTTACCATCGGTAATTTTTGGATTTCCCGCTATTCCACCACCCGACGCACAGGTGAGACGGTTGTGTTCTGTCTGGGGTCACACAAAAGTACACGTGCGTTTCATACCAAGTTGTCACGAACAAAACAATACTTGTAATAAATAACAAGTAGTTAGATACAATCGTTTCGCGAAGATTTCGCTAACTTGTCAGTAACAAGTGGAATATCATCACACTTGTCTGTAATAAGTATTTGCGGACAGTCCAGTCCTTTTTTTTTGTTTAATTCTGCGTTACGTAATGTCAAATTTGATATTTTAAAAATAATCACTATTGGTCTTTATGAGAGACGTAGTACAGAAAGTATAGTTTTATACGTATTATTGAAAATGTTTCAAGTTTATCAACAGTAACTTTCCAAACTGCATAATAGTAACTAACATAAATAATGACAAATAACTAAATTAAAATATATGGTAAAATAAATACGGTTCTTTTCTCATAATACGTCTCCCTTTTTCTTCCTGCTTTACAGTCTTTCTAAAGCGTTCGTTTCAATTCGTTCACTGACACAAATGTAAAGCTTCCTCTTTTCCCGAAAGTTTTTCTACGTTACTCACGAAGGAGGACCTCAAGGACCTCACGCACTCGTCTTCTACCTCTGGTGACGCGGGTTCAAACCCTTTCCAATCCGAGTAGAATTCGCGGTGTTCGCGGCAGGGTTTTTCTCTGGATTCATCCGTTACCCCTGTCTGTCATTCCACCTCAACATTCGCCTCATTTGCGTGTCGTCCTCGTCATTAGGAGACCGTCTGAGCACAACGACCAGGACACAGGAGTCTCAACGCGGTGCCCCCGAAGCAGCGAATGCTCTGTTACAAGTCCTCTACTCCAGAAGCAATTCTGATGCGATACATCTTCCGAGGGAGAATTTGACCACCGCATATTAGTAAAATAACACTTGTATCACAGTTAATCTCCGTTCGTAGCCAGGTAAGAAATCCTGGGTTGGTAACAAGTTTATTTTATAAGTTTGTCAGCAATAATCGTTAGTAATCGAGCAATGTTGGTGAGTTACAAGTAATCACTTGTAAAATTGTAAAAATTCACTTGTAATTACAAATTTACAAGTGTACCTTTGTAAAACGCTAATAACTGGATATTTTTACAAACTTGTGAAAATTTACTTGTCATTTACAAATTTGTACTTTTGTGAAACAGGTCCTAGATGTTTCTTCATATTACAAGCAAGAATGGCAACACCGTGAAAAATACGATGTTACTGCCAGGCATTCACTGTATCCGTTAAACAAAGAGTCTTTGTCATGCGATCACGCCATTAGTTCAAGGCCAACTATCTAATGAAAGCAATGCTTCACTGTTTATCTCCCCCTACCAACGCGTCATTAAGATATCACTCGTCATCCGTAAGTAGTCGCAAATCGACTCATCTATGCTTTACGTTGACCTCGGTGAGCTTCAGCGGCGGCGTAATTACGCTCATGGAAGACGCATACGTAGAAAGCTGGTTTCCATTTCTAAGCAGCCAGCGCCAACCAGCGACTGGAACTCGCTGTATTTTCAGAAGGAGACGCACAACGGACACACGTTGGCACTTGCTTTTTCGCTAACTGAGGTTATGTGCAACATAGATTTCGTAACTCATTTGAAAGATTATGTGCTCACTTGTTTTCTTTCTCTCACGCAAATATCTCAAGCTTAAAATATTATCATCTTACTTGGTTAGGAAAGTAACTTACAATTATTGAAATATAGATATATATTTTAGAGGGACGAACATTTTCTTTCTAAATGTAAATGTTTATGGCGTACTTTCTATTTATTTCCAATTAGTGGTAGATCCAAAATTTTATTTTTGGGGGTTTAGATCTCCCGGGTGTCGAGAGGTTTGGAAAATTTGATAAGTTTGGAGAAAAATGATGCAATTTACGATTCTGTAACAAATTCATTTCACAGCCCAATGTGAACAATAGGTAAATGCCCCCCTACAACACCCCTGATTCTAATAACGCAATTGATATTTTTGAATACGAATTTTCCATCAAAATATTTCCTATGCAACCATCTCAACTATGTTTGGACACTGACAAGTAGGTAGTACGTATTTTCGTCACTAGAGGTCATCCTGCGCAGAAACAACTTTTGTCCCTGCAAATTGATCTATGCTAAATAGTCACCAGCGCCAGCAAGTCAGCGATGTTGAAAAGGATAGAACCCGATCGCTTGAAAAGAGCTACGGTCTGATTTTCCTGCGACGAAATGACGTAATGCACATATGGGAAAGGGAGAGAATAGAGAACACATGGGATGGTCAGAACGAAGGTGCAGATGGTGACCCATGATGCAAGGAAAGAACTAACATAAAAGTACACTTTTAACATAAATATAGACCTTGATATAAATTAATAAAATAATAGAACTCCTACCATAGATATCTAATAAGTCTAGCCTAAATAAATATTAATTAATATTCATATGTATGTAATAGTAGAAAATAATTGAATCTTTGTTAACTTCTACTTAGACTAAGTTAATTAATATTGTTAAATGTATTAAAATTATTATATTGTTGTTATTCTTATATGTAAATATTATTATTATTGTTACTATTGTTAGAACTATGACTCGCCATGCATTACTTTATGATATATGTGGTTAGATAAATTATTATTATTATTATTATTATTGACAGGGAGTGGAAGGGAAGAACCTCACACATGTGCTGCACGCCACTAGATTAATGCGCGATCTGACGTCATTTCACCATAGAATAATCGCTCTGAGTGGAAGAAAGATGTCTCTTCACTGCAAGACCGTAGATGATAAGGTTTTGATAACGGTGGCCATCTCGATGCTATTAATTTGATATAAGGAAGAACGATTCCTTGCCATTGGATGAACGCAATGTCGCTTAACCCTGTTTATAAGTAAGAACCAGCATCAATTTGGATGCTGTACGTCGCATGATTGCAATCTAGTTCTATCGATGCTCACTGCACTGCAAAGAGCTCTTCAAAAGTTTCAGTAAAGCACTGTAAGTACAGGTATTCGCGTGCACAGTACTGGATCTAACGTGACGTCAAAAATGTGACGTAGCGCTTGCAAACATAGGAGTCGCGCCGCATTAATTTAGAAAATTCATCGTCTTTTGACAATTTATCGATGAAAAAGAATATCGTAATTAAATTGTGAATAGTTTCTGAGTCTGATCGTGATACGGAAATATTACGATTTGATTTCATTTTTTAGTTTTTATAATCACGTGAATTTGTGTCAAAACTTAACCAAGAAGACTGGAAGTTTTAGCGTCAGGTCAAATTGCGACATTAGAATACATAATACATTGCGTGCTAAAGTACATAATACAACGTTTTGTTCAAAGTAAGAAAATACATTTCACATATTATTAGTTTTGATAAGTGAATCTGATAAGAATTCCGAATGTGATGAAACCATCGAAAATCGGTATTACGTCTCATTTCGTAATCCCGTAACTGCTTCACGTAGTCCGTTCACTTCATTCGTAGGGAGTACAAACGTAATTCAGTATACGAGACAAATTTTACATCATTATTATACTCTACTATTGTATTAAACTATGTGTAATTATGTCAACACATTTTATCCTGTTATAGGTTACATATTTTTGCATTTCAGCAGACCTCTATTAAAACTTGAATAGGCAATTAGAATATTTAACAAAATAATGATTGTTAAACTGTTATTGATAAATGTATATAATACTCATGTATAAATTGGACTACGATTTACAGAAATTATATGTTAATAAAAATTTATTCAAATGTATACTTACCGATTTGTCAACAGATATCCGAAAATAAATTTGAAGACACTATAATAAATATTTATTTGTAGACACTAATGTTAACCACGTCAGATACATACTCTTTCTTAACTGCACTTCTTTCTTTACCAATTAACCTAATGTAAAATATTTTTTCAATGCGGTCTCCGGATACGCATGTCCCATAAGACGCCAGATTAGTAAGATCCATCATGGCGTATGCGAATACTTATACTTAAAGTTCCTTAGTTTTCAGAGCGTCTTTGCTTCACTATTATCATGAGCACTGTCAAGCGGCTATTTGTGTAACAAATTCAACAACATCTGTGGCTGATGATCACAGGGTACGGTCTACATGGTTTTATTTTTAAAAGGTGTGATGTAAATATATAAAAGGAGTTTGTTGTATTACTAATTGTGCCTCAAGCAAATATGCCATTGAGAAGAGCAACAACTGACAAAATGAATTCAAAAAACTTAAAATTCCAAAGAGGGATTCAAATCTTGGTTCTTGTGGTTGCAAGAACAGCACACTATCCACTATGCTACTCCAATGAGTTGTAAGATCATAACTGTACATTATCTTCAAGAGAAAGATCCTTATTAGAAATGATACCATAATTGAACACTTTTTCATGTCTTAATGCCTCTTTCCTTTGAATTTCGACAAAACCTTTAGCCTATCTAGGAAAAATAGCCACAAACATACATATACACATACAATTTATTTATCGAGAAATAGTACAAGACAAGATGAGAGCTTTGGAAACATCCATGGTAAGGGCAGTGTGGTGAAAGATATTTATATACATCGTGGATCGTGCTCACGGCTTTGAATTAAGTTAGATTTCTCACCTAGTAAACAGATATTTGGCCTCGAAATTTCAGATTTTTTTTTCAATCTGTCGCATTTAAAACTGTTTATCCGCATAACTTGTTAATTTACAATTTGTTCGTTATTTAGCCTGAATTAACTATAACACATTTTCTAGAATGAGAAACATAACTTTAAAATAAATATTAGTTAATCTGTGGTTAGAAGTCCACAAACAAATATCCGTCTATGGGTTTTTAACAGATAGTTAGGTTCGCCTGACTTCCTCACGAGTACACGTTAAGAAAACAAAGCGGTAAAACATATGAACAAGAAAAAGTTAACTACGAATCTGATCCAGTAGTTTGAACAATATTGTTTGATTTTCCAAAAAATCTATCAAAGCAAGGTGACTACGAGTTGACCCGAAAAATAATTACGTGCAACTTGAATTTTGACATAAATATCTGACATTAAATTAGCAAGATTAAAATAAACTGTAACACAGTAAATAAAACTTAAAATTCCGCAAGTTTGTTACATAAAAACCTCACTGCCTATCGTCAGAGTCACGATGCTGCAATGACTTTAGATACAATGTTAAGAAACGGAATAAAAACAACACAAACACACATTTATATCTATGATTTCCCCTTTTGGTCCGCATCATTATGATTCATCCGCTTCCTTCTCGTCTGATAAAACTGAAGAACCATAAGTCCATACTTGGCATTGAATGGTTCTGCGGGCACAAGTTCTGTTACGTCACTCTCCTTCCATTTGACGAGGAACATCAACTGTCCATTGGAATGAATGATGTCCATAATTCGATCGGGCTCCCATTTTACGTCATAATCTATTGCTCCTCGCACCCAACCGGACGTATCCGTTTCACAAATCCTCGTCGAAAGAGCTTCACCGTTCACGTCTTTGCCGTCACTTCTATCCCTGTCTCCCACTACCTTCTTCATTTTTTCTTTATTCTTCTTCACCTTCTTCCGTCTTCTTTCGAATTCAGAAATCAAGTCCGGGCAGCATAAATTTGATTCCGGTTCCCACGTGTTATCCTCGTCCGAATATCCTTTCCACTTTAACAGGAATTCTACTATACCATTCCGCACTCTTCTATCTAAAACTGTCTCGACATAGTATTCACCTTCGTATTCCATTCCTCCCTCGTCTTCAGCTTCTTCACATTCCATCTGATGGTCACTTATCTTATCTCCGTGGCTATTAGCTCCCTCCATGACCGGCGGTGTACTATCTCAATCTGATAGCAATGCTCGAATAATGTTCGGAATGTTTGTTGTTGTTTTTTTTTGTGCTTGAACCAAAGATAAGGACAAGAAACACACACTACCGCGATCGCCGCACCTAATTCAACTTCTATGCGAAGAGATAAATGCTTTGAATGTACCAAAGTTAGGAAAACAATTAGCAAACGGCTTTGAAATGAGTTGAAGCAAATGTTTGGAAAAATGAAATATAATAAAGTTTTCGCGATAGATCTACTGAAAAAAGTATTTTACCTTTAAAAGACGGTCCAACTTTCTCTTAACTTCACCGATAGGATCGCTAGTGAGGATGAAGGTTTTTGTAAAGGTGTCAGAGACGGTGACGGTATACGTTTGTCAAAACTAGCAGGAAACTAGATTTGTGAGTTAGGTTGCTAAGACAGCGAGTATTTGTATGAAAGTTGTATTAAATAGAACAGGGACGTGGGAGGGAAGACACGTTAACATCGTAAGACGTTACTTCGCAATGCTATTTATTTTTGGGAATAACCCCATGGGGCGATACTCACTTCTTCAATTGATGTGTTATTGAAACGAATAAATCAAATGTATGAATATTGCTGCGTGTATTAGAACTTAGAGTCATAAAAAAAGGCATATTTAGTAGTTGTGCTACTTACGGTGTGATAGTGATGTAACTAACCTCTTCCATTGTTTACATCATGAGCAGGTGATGTAATTCGAATGAAACAACTCGTGTAAACTTTCATCGTATCCCATGAAAGCTGTGATATTTTAATTACAGCAATGTGTGAAGTTCTGAGATTCCTCTACAGGTCGCTGTTGATTGCTATCTTTTGATGGTAAAAACAGATCAGACGCTCTTGCGCACTTGATTTCTTCTGCTGTCAAAAATCTTGATGTTGATTTTTTCTCTCTCATAATTGCGACCCTGTGTTTACGCGTAAATGGGTAAATGCATGTACACAATATATATGTTTATATTACAATATATATGTTTGTTCGAGTTCTTTTACCAGGAAACAGTTTTAAGAGTAAATACTCCAAATACAAGACAAATGGAATGTTTATTTGTGTAAAAAAATCAATTGTTAAAGTGATATGATACTAAGTACCTCCATTATCAGTGGACTAATTTTATTGCTTGAAATAGATTTCAGATTAGAGCAGTAAGTTTAATTCAGCTTATGGATAATAATTGCTTTATCATAGGAATGTTTTCAAAATAAAATGGCAAATTTTCAACAACAATCAATGCACATTAAATTCTTCTGAAATTAGTACAATGTAAATGCAAAGAAAAAAGTTCAACAACGTAGGGGAAGGATTAGTGAAGTAGAACAGCTTAGCTAATGAAAATGAATTAAGTTGATGAGCTCTTTTATACTCCGAATGTAACATATTACTCAACTTGTTAGAGAAGATTTTTTATTCAACAATAGTTCACCATTTGGCATTCATGGCAGTGTCAAAAGATAAATAATTTATTCTAAAATAAACCTGTTCAGGTATTCATAAAATGATCTCTGATTTTTAAAGGTTCCAAGAATTTCACTCAAAGGTCAATCCTTTTAAAATAATAAAGCAATTCGTGTAATCTTGAGTGAATTTATAATTTTCTTACATTTATTTCTAAACATTATCAGATTTGTATTGTTTCGTTTCTTGGAAATACCACCTGCTTTATATTTTTAGAACATGCATTATCTAAAGACCAATTTTTATTACTTGAAACGAAAATACATTCTATTGGTGACTTTGGGTGTATTGGAACTAGAGATCATTTGTCGTTCTTTCCAAGGGCCTACCCAACCAGGTGTTTGAGCCAGTAGGAGCTGGGAGGTGGAGGGGGAACCATCTTCATCTTATCCCTACAATGAGCAAAAGCCAAAAAGTGATGCGAAGCTCTATCAAAGATTCTAGAAGTCGTGCAGTTCGCCAGACATTCCTCGACTGGCGTGTGGATTGCAGGTGATAATTTGACAAAATGCTGTAGTAGTGACAGTCACCTCGCATACTGTATTTTCAATGAGACATTATGATTTAATGAACCTTATGTTAGATGCACATGTGAATTTATTGGCCAGATGCATCATTTACACCCATACACCCAGAAAATTTGTATTGCATTCATGTCTTATGTTGTGTCAAATGTTTCATATCTTTGTACTAAGACTACTTTAATATTTTACTACATAGGTATATAGGTATTTAATTTTAGTTCAATTTGATATGTAAATACTAGTAAAATTTCAGAAGTTCTACATGCTCTGTCTGGTGGTGGGAAATGGAATTACTTGATGCCATCATGTTCCTAATACTTAAGAGTAAAGGTATTGAAAAATAGTAAACTGACAAGTTAAAATACATGTACACTAAAAAATACCTCTTATATAACAATAGTAAATAATAAACTTTATTGACAAAAAAGCAGTTGCGAACTGCTTATGACCGTGTGGGGGATAATAAACGTAAGTTGTTCTCCGGAAAGAAGCAAGAGACCATCCCATCAAGGGCCCAAGGACTGTGGTGGACTTAATATTACTAAAAGAAATTGTTTAATAAATACACACTGTTATCCGTTTGTTATTCCAAAATAAATTTTAGATATTTATGCAGTAAAAATTCGAGATTAATGACATTCCTGTCCAAAGGAAAATCCGTCACTACCCGGAGGAAAACTAGAGAGAAACTTGGACCGGGAGAGATTTTTGGTAACTTTATTCTAAGAAGGGGAGATTGTGATTTGGGAAATTGACTTTGGGGTGGGACTTCGTAGGATTGTAGTACCTCCTAAGGATCATCAAAGTAAGAAACTGCAATAGCCAGCCAATTATAAGAAAGAAAACCCTCTTTTTTTAAGTTTCCATCTCAATTCATTTATTTAAAATTAAACTCTGTTTCAATTTTAAATTAATCTCATTGTTGTGGCGTAATTAGTAGTGTGTAAGTCCCCAATGGAAAAGGCTGGGGTTCTGTTCTCCTGTAGGGAAGTTTTTTGCCAAAATAAATAACTTAAAGAAAAATAATTATTTCAGAATATTACAAATGAATGTATCAACACAATTATTAATCATGTACGAGTTCATCACACAAATTTCTTTCTAGCTAGCATGTCTATTGCAATTTCATAAATGTCTTCTCCCATTTACATTGCTTCTTATATTTGAAACACACGATTCTGATGGGATCAAATTATGTTAGTGTAGCGATCTTTGGTAATTAACAACTGCGTCTTCCAACCTCAACTTTGAGAAATCATAGCCAAATGTTCAGTAATTTCTTTATCTCTTCAAACTCTCCCATTTTCTGAATCTGTTTACAATATGACAATATTTAGCTGTTACTTTAAAGTTTGAAGAGAACGGTACGAAAACGTCTGATCGCTACAAAATTGAAGAATAAATTGAAACGTCGTTTTAAGGTTTTACGTTTGACAACAGGATTATGGTGTCACTCACCTGAAGGTAATTACTAAAAGGTTTTTTCTTCAATAAATGGTAGAGAAAATGATTTTCATTGATAGTAGGACTTACACTTACAAGTTACTGTTGTAATTTAAAATAAATATAAAAATATATCAAAATTAAAAATAAATTTAAAGTATAATTAAAATAACATAATACTTTTACTTATATTAATACCCTTATTCAAAATAAATTAACAAAAAATAACTATCCTTCAGGAAGACAGAACCCCAGGTCTTGGTGTGGTGAGTAAGCTTGCTATTGATTACGCTACCATGCAGGTGATGGAGGATGTTTAATGTTTAAATGAGGATCATAAGGGGTACTACAATCCTATGAAGTCCCATCCCAAAGTAAACTTCCCAAGTTGTGACCTCCCCTTGTAAGGTATTTTACCAAAAGTTGCGTATTATTTTTATTTATCGCATGTAGCCTTGCTTTTGCTGGGAGTAGCGCTGGGTTCATATCTTTAAGAAAGTGTCCCTCATCACACACAGTACAGGCAGAATTTGCATTGTGTCCTAATTGAGTGAACCATATTATATTTATTGTCTGAAAATCATTTTCAACATCACGTTTTTTGTTGTTGATGGAGCGAACCAAGGCTCCACTAAATCACAAACATTTATCAATATTAAAGTATAACAACAAACAACATGTTATTAATGTGAAAGTAGATTTAAATTTTAAAGCAGGTATTTATGTCTATCATTACTATCTTATTGAGTTTTAAGACTTATCGAACTGTTTTGCCTTAGGTGTGATGACTTTGATACCTGATAGGCTTTGCCTTCATTAGATATTTCCATAAATAATGCAGCATACTAGTAACATATCGTGAATGAAATAGTATAATATATAACGACAGAAAAAAACAATGTGGATTGGTTTATTATCAGAATATTGATAAATAAATGCAACATATTTCCCTTTTGTGTTTTTTAAGTGTATGATTTCTGATATTCCCTGTTGTATGTCCTGGTATTTACCCTTCCAATAAATGGTGGGGTGTTAAAACAAATCCCATCCATATAAGCAACAAACATAAAAACCACAAAGTAAAAAACATTGGCTGACTAAAGGAATCAAAACATCACGTGAACAGAAGAGAAGACTCCATATTTTAACTAAACAACCATCATGTCCCAATCAACTCAAAACATATTGCAAAAAATACACAGTAGTACTTAAGAAAGTAATAATTAAAGCCAAACATGACGAATGACAAATACATAGAGAAATCTACTAACAAAATAAAAGCTATGTGGAATATTGTTAAGCAAACCACTATGCAAGTCACAATAAACAACAAATAGAATTGATACAAGACAATAACAAAATAGTTGACCCCATTGAAGTTGCTAATACACTCCACCAGCATTTCACAGGCGTAGCCAACCAACTACAAAATAAGCAAAGCACAACCACAATACAAGCTCTACCACTACCAAATGATATTCATGTAACATCAACAATGTATATCAGGGAAACTAATGACAAAAATTCCTTCAGATAATTAGTAAAATGAAAAACAAAACATCCTCCGGAATTGATGATATACCAGACACAGTCATTAAAAAAAATAGCAGTGTACATAATCAAACCACTTACTCAACCTCTTCACAAAAAAGACAACAAACATAATGTAACAAACTATAGGCCAATATCACTTCTCACAGGTTTCTCTACAATACTAGAANTAATGACAAAAATTCCTTTAGATAATTAGTAAAATGAGAAACAAAACATCCTCCGGAATTGATGATATACCAGACACAGTCATTAAAAAAAGTAGCAGTGTACATAATCAAACCACTTACTCAACCTCTTCACAAAAAAGACAACAAACATAATGTAACAAACTATAGGCCAATATCACTTCTCACAGGTTTCTCTACAATACTAGAAAAAACATTTAATAACAGATTAAAAAGCTTCTTAACATGTAACAAAATTATTATAGACTCCCAACATAGATTTAGAGAAAAAAGATCTACTGAAACTGCTCTATTTGCTTTCCTCAATGAAATGTTGATTGCACTGGAGCAGAAAGAAATTCCTGTTGGATTATTCTTAGATCTCACAAAAGCTGTAGATATAATTAATCATGAAATTCTCCTCAGTAAACTAGAAAATTATGGAATTCGGGGAATAGGATATAACTGGCTAAAGTCATATTTACCTGAAAGACAGCAAATAGTACAAGTATCCTACCAATATGATAATCAAATAAAACATCATCGCTCTCAGTCCATGCATGTCACTCACGGAATTCCTCGGGGCACCACCATGGGACCCATACTATTTCTTCTATATATTAATGACATCCCATCCACCATCAAAAACCACAAAATTTTGCTTTTTGCTGATGACACAAACATCTTATTCTGTGCCAAAACTTCTGAAAACTTACTTCACACTACCAAATCCACTATCGCCACCCTAATCCAATGGTTCCAACAAAATAAACTCATAATAAACACTGACAAAACTTGCATAGTTTATTTTCATAACCCTCATTCATCTAAACAGCACACACCTAACATCAAATTTAATGGTAACCACCTCATCTTTAAATAAACAATAGAGTTTCTGGGACTTACTATACAAGATAACATGAAATGGAACTGTCACCTAGAAACACTGAATATGAAACTCAGCACAATAAACTATGCCATCAGAGTTCTAACAGCAAATTGCACAACAGATACCCTTCGAACAGTATACTATGCAAATGTCCATTCCATTCTAAAATATGGTATAATATTTTTGGGACAAGCACCAAAAACAATACAAACTTTTAGTTTATAGAAGAGAATAATACAAACAATTACTAACCCTAATAAACTTTTTATGTGTAAACCATTATTTGAAAAGTTGAAAATACTTCCACTGCCTTGCATTTACATTTTTGAAACTTTGTACTTTGTAAAAAAGGTTCTACTAGACAAAGGAACACTCTATAGATTTAATTCCACTGATCACGTTCACAACACTAGATAGACCAGAAATATCCATCTACCACAAATAACATCCACTCTTAGCCAAAAAAGCACTTATAATGCAGGTATACAGCTACATTATGCATTTCCACTAAAACTAAAAAACATCAATACACAGAACCCATTCAAAACAAAACTCAAACAATTCTTACAACAGAAACTCGACTACAGTGTACAAGAATTCCTCAATGACAATAACTAATATATGAAATACAATCTGTTGCAGGTAATCATTAGAACAGAGGTGCAGAAGGTGACCCATGATGCAGAAAAAGATTAAAGTACGCTGTTTTAGTATAAATATAGACCTCGACATAAATTAATATAAAAATAAAATAATAGAACCGCTACCATAGGTATCTAATAACCCTAGCCTAAATAAATATTAATATTCTGTAATAGTAGAAAATAATTGTATTTTCATGTTAACTTCTACTTAGCGTAAGTTAAATCAATATTGTTAAATTTATCAAAATTATTATATTGTTATTCTTATATTTAAATATTATTATTATTGTTGTTAGTACTATGACTCGCCATACATCACTGTTATGATCTATGTGGTTCAACAAAATATTATTATTATTATAATCACTCCTTTAAATCAAATATCTAAAAAAAAAAAATTATCTTAGATTGACAAATTAATCGACACAGATAATTATTAAAGATAGGAAATCACAAATCTTTCAATATTTTGCTTTTAGATTGAATGTGTTTTGAAATTCTGATTTTGTATTTTGAATTATTTAGTGTACAATATGAATCATCAGAGCTTTGCTATTTTCACTTTATCTCAAATGTTAATTGAGATATACTGTTTTTTGTATGTAAAGATCAACAAATCAAATAGCTAAATACCGATTTCGGGAATTTTCGATAATTTAACAAAAGTGGGAAATGGAATTCATGATAGAGAGAAAAAAAATTACGTCGTTGAAATTTCGACGACCTGTTGCTTATGTGTTGAAATTAAGATGTGGCCCAGTGGTAGCATCTTCGCTTCAACCATCCTGCTGATTGGTAGAGGGTGGGTTCAAATTCTGCCCAGGTTACAATTTGAGCTGGGGTTTCCCTCACCTACTCCAGGCAAATTCCGGTTCGGTAGCGTAAGTTCCCAGGCAACCCAACATCTTTCCTTCCCAAGTCCAAGGGTGCAGACCACCTCATGATAAAATCAATATACAAATAGAAGGATTTTTAGAGAGTGGAATGTATTTTTTTTTTCTTTCAAAACCTCTCTAAATGTCACGAACTAAATGTTTCACGATGTCTAGAAATTATACCCTCGTGGAATTGGACCTTGTTGTCGTGGTCCATAGTCGGCAGAAACGAACTAATGAAGACGCCACACTAAATTATAATGAACCGTATCACAACAAGAACAACCCTTCGTAGCCGGGCACGGTCGACTACGGTGAAACTTAACTCTCATCAAACTTTAAATGATCGAATGTTTTGAGGGTAATTGTGAAATAAATGTACTTAAGCTTTCTATTATAATTATATACATTTGTTCCGTACACGAGTCTTACGAATGAACTTCATTCAGTGTCACTTCATAATCCTTTTTCCGCTCGTAATTTATTATTATGAGGAAGAAATCGTCTGCAACCTTAATGCAAATTGCTTTCGTGAGATTTTACCAAGGTCACACTAGGAAAAGTTCTGTGGCCATTCGTGATTGTACATATTTCTTTCTCATTGAAATCCATTCCACGGCCCTCTTGTTAATTTATATTCCGAACTATGAGAGTGTTTACTTCAACAATGGGAGTCGTTCACGTGTAGAAACCTGTTTCGGTGGGAGGCGTTGTGTAGCTTGGCAATCGGTTCCTAACTAAATTCGCAGACAGGGAGTTTCTTCGCGATGGAGGAATGCGATGGGAAGAAAGTGAAGGGTGGGAAGGTGGCAAAGGAGTTCGTGGTGGAGAAAGTGTTAGATAGAAGAACGCGCAGAGGGAGAATCGAGTATCTCTTGAAGTGGAAGGGATACACCGACGCCGACAACACATGGGAGCCGATGGAACACCTCCAGTGCCCCGAATTGATTGCGGAGTTCGAGGAGAAGCGAAAGAGGAGAGATCCGGGGAAGAGGAAGAGGACTGAGGTTGAAGAAGAGAAAGCAGAGAAGGAAGAGCAGGAACCGGGAGGACCGTCTGTTGCGAGGAAAAAGCTTGAAGGTTTCGAGAGGGGTTTGGAACCAGCGAAGATAGTGGGGGCCACCGAAAGCAAAGGAGAATTGATGTTCCTCGTGAAATGGAAGGGGACCGAAGACGCAGATTTGGTTCCCGCTCGCCAGGCGAACGCCCGCTGCGGACTGTTGGTGATCGACTTCTACCAGAAACGACTGAAATGGAAGAAAATGGAAAAGGAATAAGATGAGATTTACGAGTTGTTGTGTTGTTTGGTTTTTAAACAAATGTACCCCAAAGGGCATCTCAGTACTATTGCACTTATTCTTGTTATTTATGCTGTGTCAATAAAATAAATACCTTTTACTTTGATATATTCTATTAGCATTGTATACAACAATCTCCAAATAAAAGTGTTTTTTTTGCACAAAATATACATAATTTTTTTACACAAAGTATCTTTCTTATTCTAGTTTCCTCATGTATGCTAATATAATTGAAAAAAAAGGAAATATTATATCCAAACAAATAGCTATGCTGATTAGAAATTATTTCACAAATGCGAACAATGATGTACAGTACACCGACAGTGATGGTTTAGTAGTAGTGCCTTCACTTTGATTTTATAACGGACGTTANGCTTTGATTTTATAACGGATGTTATTTGTAGTAGAATTTCTACATTAGAGCTTCAGTGAAATATCTATTTCTTTTATACTGTCAATATGGTCTCTAAATATATTGAATTTTTCTTTTGTTGCTATCATTTTGAAACTCTACTCTACTGACATCCAAAACAGGTTCAGCTCCCATTACATCACATATGAGAGGAAGATGTCTGTGTTTTGGGTGCACACCATGTTCATTTCAACAACCAAAAACTCTTGAGACAGCTACAAAACTGTGATTAAATATTTATGTAATTTAATGTAACTTGTTGCAGTCTATGCTCCAGTAATGTCAGAGCATGATATTTTAATTATGTGGCTGGTGTCTGAGATGTCAAGCAGTGCTCATGCAACTAACATAATTTGTAGTTAGAAAAAAATCCACATCATACAAAATGAAAAAAAATATATTTTCACAAAATCATTTCAAAAATACTTCAATACTAAAAAAACATGTGTTTATGAGGGATAACAATACAATCTTTAAAAAAAATTTCAAATCTTCAATAACAGAAAATAAAAAAGCTATTCTGCATCCACAAATATAATTCAGGCACGTCATATATCATTACCACATCATGTACATTTATCACATCAATACTTTAATCGTGAGTCGAATAAGCCAAAAACTGTCGAGGCATCTCAACATAACAGGGAAGTAACACTTAAGAAGTAGTCTAAATCAAAAGGAGCAATAATAGTATACAATTCAATTGTTCGCATTTTGTGTTTTTTTGTGAAGACGCAAGATGTTCATGTGTCAAAAGTAATGATATTTAAACTGTGTTCACATGCACAAGTGCACGTGGATTGGTACAAATCTCCAGCCTGACCTACTTACAAGCATTTATGCTCCCTGTAAGTGACTCAGTATCATCAAATATAATTCTTGATATAGTTGGCCTGTAATAATAACAATAAATTCTTGTATTTGATGATGATTATAGTGTGACTGGTGTTAAGAGAAAAATTAATTCCACTGAAGATTAAATTATCACCATTTCTGAGAGAGAAAAATGTTTTGTTAAACAGTGAAAAAAGATCTTTTCTACATTTCTACGCATCACTGACATTTATATAAAAGAGGTTAAACAAGCAATGGGAAAACTGCTAATTCAGAGTTCCGTGGGTAAAAAGAGTTAAGTGGTAACAAGTGTAATATACATAACTTAACAAAAAGAAGGTCAATTGATGATGGCGGGATTTGACACTCATTTGAAGAAGAAACCAAACTGGTCCATGTCGTCTAGGAAAGACCAATCCCAATCACTGAGACACAAGATTTTGCTGGAAGACGGGGATCTTCTTCAAAACAACGGAAGTTGAGCAAAGAAGCATCTTTGACCGCCAACTTCAAACTGCAAGTAGTAAATTATGCTTAGACACATGGAAATAAAGTAGCGGCATGAGAATCCAAAGTCTATGTGGATCTGGCGACATCAAGAGAAAAAGTTTAACTGCATCAGTCAACTTTCCATTTTAAAATCCTTATGATTATACTCACCAGAACCAACCATTTCACATGGAATTTTGAATGAGCATATCCTTTCAGAAAGACTTTCATTTTACTCAAATTTTCTCCCCATAAATTTTGCCTCCCAAAATAGGAGGTGGGGGGGATTATATTCGGGTAAATATGGTAAATTATTGAACTTGTTCTGGTCAATTTAATCTTCATCTCCTCATCCTTCGAAAATCCTGTCCTATTACGGATCTGCTTCACGGTTAATAACTTGTTATGCAGAATGTCTCCAGAACTTTATGCAGAATGTTAAAAATTGGAAGGATGAAATCACACACCAAGACATGTCCAGAAATGTCACTAGGAGGAGATAAAACATCGCCAGGACAAAGTAAGAACTCGAGACAAAAAGGCACAAAATGGTCTCTTTTAGGGCAATGAGAACATTGGTGTTGAAACAACAAGAGCAGCAACAAATTTTTAATTATTTTTAGAAGTTCNCAACGCAGCCTTGCACTGGTGTTGTTTTAAAACTGCACGTAAAATTAATTTGCTGTAAATGAGCAGAACTTTGAAAGTTTTCATAATTTGGAAGGATGAAGGATCATGCAGGAAGACATGTCCGGAAATGTCACCAGGACAGAGTGAGAACACTAGACGAAAAAATACGTGTGAAGCTCATTTTCTTTTAAGGTGATGTGGAAGTACGTAGGTGTTGAAAGTTGTTCAACAACAACAGCAGCAACAAATTATTATACAAGCAGAACTTTGAAAGTCTTCCATAAATACTCTTTATCTGGAACAGGAATTAAATTGAAAAAATTATATTTTCCAATAATCTCATTTCTTTCATTCTTTAATTCTGCTACATTATTTCTGATCTCATTAATAATATATACAACAAGGCTGAGTGACGTGGACTCAAAGAAGAATGTGCGTCTGAAGCATCTGCGATTCGCTGGCGTAGCTGAGTAAAACAATTGTGAAGCACCCATGATTCACACGTCAGCCAACATGTTCAAGAAACAGCTCTGCATACGTGACAACATGGCAAGTTCATAAATATGTAGATGATTAAAATGATACTGTATCTGAGCGATTGATCGGTGCTTGAATAAACCTAATGAAAATACACCCTCACAACTGATCAGTCATCGAAATTTGAAACGGTGTAATTTGAAGTAAAAACATAAAAGCGAATTTCTTAAGAGGTGAGAGGCAATCTATCACTTTTATAATATCTATCACTTTTATAAGTGGCAGAGCGTGGGTGGGTTCAAACACTCTGCTCCGCTGAACCACTTACAGTTGGGGTGTTCACCTCTCACCTCTACTCCAGACAAATGTCAGTTCACTATCACAAGTTTCCAGATAAACCTACATGTCTCCTTCGCAATTCCCTCTCCCAAGACCAACGGTCAAGTGGAAGAACAGACCAATGGCCCGAACCTCTTAGCCATAACACATGAAACAAATAAAGAGATAAATTTATGATCTGAATTTTCTTGAAATATATTCCAAATTTTTTTGACATAAATACCATACACAAATCCAGTTTACTTGTAAATAAACGAAAGCCCTGTCCCAGTACATATTTGTAACATGTATAATTGTAAAACAATTTGCAAGTTAGTAAGAAAAGGTGCAAAATCTAACTTTAAAAATCCTGGCCAGTGTTTTTCTCCAGTTTTCCTTGGGGTAACTGCAACGGATTTTCCATGGACGGGAATCTCATTAATATTTTCGATATTAACAATCTCATAATTTTACTGCATATAATATCTACAATTCATTTTCGAATACAAATAAATGGATAACAGTATGTATTTATTAAATAATTTCTTTTACAAATATTAAATTCGCCTCTGCATTAGAGCCCTACATCAGAATTGATGGAATACGTCCCTTTCTTGTTTCCAGAGAGTAAATTTAGTTTATTGTCCTCCACATGGTCATATGCAGTTTGCAACTGCTTTTTTGGCAATAAAGTTTATTTATTTAAAAATCTAACTTTTACCTTCGCTCAGCTAAAAATAACAACAAAATCATATTGAATGAAAATAGGAATGCATAGGCGTTAAATTTTCAAACGCAATGTGGCATTTTAAAAGAATGCAACAAACAAAAACTATGAAGAAAAAAAAAACAAAAAAAAACAAACAAACAGAAATGTCATCACTATCACGTGATGTGATTCTCATCATCAAAGAGACAGGAAAATGAAAATATTATTTTATTATCATATTTTAAAAGTACAAAATAATTGTACACGTCCAACAGTACAAATAAAGACAGACAATTGCTAATTAGTAAATAACTACTATGGTGAATATTTCCAAGTTTCGTGAAAAGTCGACAACACGACTTCAGTCAAAATAATACTGCAAGTGGATTTTACCTCTTTATACTACGAAATTTCGCTTGCATCAACCAATCACTCACAGCTTCTCTAATCCTCATTTCCTCGGCCCCAACATGCTTCTGGTGACACACATCTGCAAAAATCACACTGTGTCGCAAATCTTTGCTATCAGAATCAATACTTGACATGGCATGTCCTCCGGTGTTTGGAATTACCCAGTCATACACTACAACATTAAAACATTTTATTACAATATGATAATTATTAAACATACTATATAATTTTTCCAGCTTGAAACAATATAAATTTGTTTAAGAGAAAAAGAATATCGCATAGCAAAAAAAAAAATTTTATTTATTGGACAACATTATGCCAAACCAACTCTTGTGTTGGTCTGACCTAACAAAAGTGTATAGTAAATGGCTCGCGTCTTAAAGTACGTTCAACAGCATCGTCTTTAGAACACTTACATGCAGGATACTTTATCTATACAAACAGTTTTGGTTCCTAAGGTTATTTTATTAGTCAAGTACGTAAATAAAACATAGAATTAAAATTATTTTGAAAATGTTGCAAAGTACAGTGGGAAAAATAAGTGTAATAGTACAGTAATTGTTGTATTGTAATTTTACTGGACAAATAAACAAATAAACAAATAAACAGTTGAAATATGAAAACACTAGTGGTTAAAAAACCATGGCATGTACTCTCTCATATACATTTTTCCATTCGCAGCATAGAGAGACCAAAAAAACACTCATAAAAAATTGTTACAAAAAAGTTATTTCATAGCAGACAGATATTGTTGCAATTTTGTTTCCGCAGTGCGTTTGCTGCCCTCACATGTATTCTATCATTATCATAGTATCTTTCATTTCAGTTTACAAAAAGTGTATTCTCCGTCTGCTTGGTCCATTTACACTGCAAATTATTATTCATGCTTCTTGAAACAGTAAACTAATGTGTAAGTGTAGCAGACACAAATTATTTCACTGTGTCTATGCCAAACTTTCAAGAAAAAAAACTGCTAATGAGGATGAAATGCTTACTAATTTTACCTTAGGTACAGAAAAACCAAGTGTAAACATACGGAAACATTTTACTCCTTTTGATAAGTTGGAAAGTGTTGCTGCAAGTAAGTTATTCCAGTCTACAACGGTTCTATTCACAAAGGAGTTTTATTTCCCAACATCTGTTTTCTACAAAAAAAAATATTTGTTCGTAATTTCTAATTAAGTACATATTAGTATACATTATTAGTGTAAATATTTGTAGGTTTTCTTCGAGATATTTAATTTATCATCACAAAAGTAGAGAAATATGGAATTTAACAAATAAATTTAGATTACAAATATAGAAGAACCCCAGGTAACGGTGGGTAAAGTGAGCTAAAAAGTCGAGAAATATTGTCAAGTGTTTCATTACCCAATGTAAGGTAAAATATATCACTTTCCAGTGCGAATTTTTCTTTGATTGTTAATATCATTTTATATACGCCACGTCAAAAGCAAGGTGAAAATTTGCAACGAACCGGGACTCGTACCTGGGACCTCCTTCTCTGGCCGCAGGTGTGCTATCCACTGCACCACCCGCTTCGTCTCCCAAGTCCGTGTGCAACTTCCACCTGGCCTGAGAGGAATTCCCTGAGATCTAGATTGTTAGCGGTGACAGACTTTTGCACTGAAAATTTGAAAATAATCTTTGGTACCGAGATTTGCAGAATAGTTTAAAACAGGAAAAAGCATAATTTAGGAAAATGTGTGTAATATATATTCATGTGAATTAATCATATGTGACCTTCTTTATTCCCTGCAATTAAATTCTTAAGACCGTTTGGTTATACTTTTATGGCAATAGTAGGTTGATTGAAATAAAATGGTTTAAAATTTTTAAAAAGTTATGTATTAATATTGTTTAAAAAACTTCCATACTTAAAATGACATAAATCAATATCATCATCATAACGAAGCCTTTTGTAAGAGAATTGCGTAAATTTTAACAAAATTGAATAGTTTTCAAGACAGGAACATTTATTGGCTTGAAAACAACCCACTATGAATCAAATGAGAAAATTGAAGAAAAAAAAAATACATCTTAAGTCATAAAGAAGAACAGCTCTAAATGGTGGCATACTCACACAATTGTTAAAATATATTTTTGGTAATACTTACTAATCTTGGTTTTCTCTATTCCAATACAAAAAATTTAACACAAGGTTAATAATTATGATTTATTATGTCAAAAAATATTTACAGTCACATAACACATAATAACAGAAAAATGTCATGACGAATGCAAGTTAAGGTAGCACAGCATCCACATCTGTCAAGTTCTCTTTGGGTCTTAATTATTTATAGCTGTTTTGCTCACAGTTAGTGCCAAATGTTTTTTCGTTTATTACACATATTTCATGCTTAATATATCACGGGAGAGAAAAGATTAATTTTCATTTTAGAACAAAAACTGTTGTGTTTCTTGGTAGTCAAAATGTCCTCAAACCTTCCGTACAAAGTTGTTAAAGCTACTACGGACAATAACAAACTCCAGAAGCATCTTGTTACGTCTTTAAATTCCTTTCATTGAAGATTACTTTAGGGATGTATGCACAAGTTAATCTGCTTTTAACATACACTAGCATCAAATTGAATAAAGCTTATGATGAATGTAACTCTATTGGATACTTCCCAAATGTCTGAAAGGTTGGAAAGACTAAGATCTTGTTAAAGGTAGGAAGCCGTCAAACGCAGCAGGGAGAGGACATTTTTGTAGGGCTTCAATAACATTTTCCCAACGCTTATAAACTTTAAATAAATTAATTGTTAACCAAAACACGAGAAAAGGATGCAATCAAATTGCATGATAAAAAATGGACTCATAAGTGTAACCAAAGGTTCGTTCCTTCGTCGCACATATTTGTGGCACAATATTCCACGGAAGTGAAATTTTTCAATGTCATTATTGTGCACTCACAATCTTTTTTCTTGATGGTAAAGTCCTTATCGAATAAACGGGTAGACAGACCTTGTTGTTGGATGAAGTCCCGAATTGAAGAGAAGATTTCCGACGACGTGAGGGGGTTTCCACGCACATCTACTACAACTGTGTTCCATACAGCAGCATCAGAACGAAGTTCCAGTAACTTCAGCAAAGGATTAGGGAACACTTTAACGGAATTGTTCTTTAAATCAATAAATCGTAGATCAGAGCACCGATTTAATGTTTGTGGAATTGATTTTAGTTTATTTGAACCTAACGATAAGAACCTAATAGAACACGATTCTTCGGGGAAAATCAATGTTTTTATTGCGTTCCTCGAAACATACATATTCACTAGACGAAAGTTACCTGATACATCTAGTGTTAAAAGATTATTATGCTTAACACTTAGCGTAGTAAGGTTATTACACTTTCTAAGGTCCATCGGTAACGCAGATAATTTATTGTAATCTAAGTCTAATATCTTCAATGAGCATCGTTCACTTGGAAGGATTAAATGAGAAAGAGAATTATTGGAAGCGTATATAACAAAGACATTTTCCATTGAAGACAGGTTCAATGATGAAAGATTATTATGATTAACACTGAGAGTAGTAAGGTTTATACATTTTCTAAAATCCGTAGGTAACACTGAAAATTTATTGGTATCTAAGTCTAATATCTCCAATGAGCAATGTTCACTTGGAAGGATCAAATGAGACAAAGAATTATTAAAAGCGAACATTTTGGAGAGGTTTTCCATTGAAGAGAGGTCCAATGATAAAAGATTATTGTGGTTAACTCTTAGCGTAGTAAGGTTCTTACACTTCCTAAGTTCTGTAGGTAACACTAAAAATTTATTTGAAATTAAGTCTATGTAACGCAATGAGCATCGTTCGCTTGGAAGGAGCAAACGAGATAAAGAATTAGAAGGAGCATAAACAAATGAGAGGTTTTCCATTGAAGAAAGATCCAATGATGAAAGATTATTATGTTGAACACTTAGCGTAGTAAGGTTCTTACACTTTATAATGTCCATTGGTAACTCTGATAATTTATTGGAAACTAAGAATAACGTCTCCAATGAGCATCGTTTACTTGGAAGGATCAAATGGGACAGAAAATTATTATAAGCATCTACACCAGAGAGGTTTTCCATTAATGACAGATTCAAAGATGAAAGGTGATTCGATGAAATGTCGAAAACATCGAGATTTTTCTTCCAAGGAGACACATCGATGGACGAAAAGTTGTTTCCTATAAGATAGATACTCTTGCCGGTCCAATCTTCAAGTCCACTCATTGATGTTAGACTGTTGTAACTCGCCGAAATTCTAGCATTTCTATTTCTTTGCATAAATTCTTTTGGAAAGTTCAGAGTTTTTAAATTGTTGTAACTCACAGTTATAAAACGTGATGCACCTTCACAATTTAAATAACTTTGAAGAGTCTCGTGCAACGAA